>JANHGN010005826.1:0-40965 GCA_024605025.1 Megaceryle maxima | reverse complement strand
CTGGGGGCAGAGGGGCAGGATCCCCCCCTCCCCTGCTGCCCACGCTGCTGGGGGTGCAGCCCAGGGTGCCAGTGGCTCTGTGCTGCCAGAGCACGGGGCCGGCTCCTGCCCGGCTTCTCCCCCCCAGAACCCCCAAGATCTTCTCTTTTGGGCTGCTCTCGACCCTTCACCCCCAGCCCGTGTTGGTACCGGGGGTTGCCCTGACCCAGGTGCAGGACTTTGCTGCAGAGCTGTGAGTAGTCAGTTTACCGCAGCTAACCTGGTTTGCTTTTATTTATAAATAATACTTTTATGACACAATGGCTATAAATAGCATTTCATTAATTTTATAGCTTATTTAGATATTTCCCTAAAGGGCTAATACAGAGTTACTGTTGTGTTACTATTTCAGCTTCTGTTTTTCCAAAGGTTTAGTTTGCAGCTGAAGTGTAGAGTCTACTTGGAGCTGAGGCTAAGCTCAGCAGCTCAGCTTTAGATGAAGAGTACATTTGGTGTAATTAGATTTGTGGTTTTAGGTGTTTTGGGTTTATTTTTTTAGTGTATAACTGTGTAATAAAAAGAAACGGCCGTAATTTATAGCCCAGCATTTGGCAAGTGGCTTGTCTGGGCTAGGATATTTTTTTTTTTAAAGGCAGAAATTTTAAAATCAGGTTAGAATTTCAAAGCAGCTTAGTACCCACAACTAAGGCAGATGTTCAGTGCTGCCAAGCTCAGGCATTCAAAAATCATGAATCAAGCATGAAAATACCAATATTAACTTAAAATAAGAAGCCATAGACACAAACTCCCACATACAGGCACCCGCGAATAAGGCTACTGTCTAATTTTGTAACAAATTCACTCCTGATGGAAATTTACTCTGTTTTCATATAGATTGTGAAATTTGTGACATTGAAGTGAATCCTATAAACAAAAGCATTTTGATGTTTGATTAAGTCTTCTTAAGGCAATAAAATTAAAAATATTTTTATTTTGCTTAATAAGCAGCAATTTTCAGTGAGAATCTGGGACTAAATTATTCCCTTTGCCACAATATTACAGCAATTTAGGGTATGACTATGGGTTCATTTTTTTTTTCTCCTAGTATTTACTTTTCAGGTACATTTGTTTCCAAGTTTTTCTCTACAACAATGAAAGCTCCAAAATTCCTATTTTGAGTTTTACACAAATGAAGATTCTCTAATCATCTAACTCTGGGGACTCTAGACTTAAGAACAACACTGGGCATGATAAGAATCCCCCCAAAAAAGCAGAGCTATGAATAAGGTGTGTTGATTTTCTTTATCAAGAAAATTTGCAAGAGTTCAATCCTCAGCATAACAAATCCCTACTCATACAGAGAACTTCTAAGAGCTTTCTGAAAAATCTAATTGCACTTCTAGGTGCTGAGTGCCTTTGTAGAGCGAACACTCGCTAGATGGCACAGACAAATACCCACATAACAAAGAGAAAACTTTAGTCAAAACATATGATATGAGTTACCATGTACACTGTGCTCTGAATGCTTACATTTAGCCGTTGTACTGACTGGAGTACTGACCCAGCTGGATCCAAAGCTAGCCAGAAGCAATGAACTGTGTGCCACTGACTTCCACCGAAGCTTGGATCGAGGCTGTGGAGTGTGAAGGTGAACATATGGAAAAGGCATTGCAGGACTCAGAAGCCTTTTGAGAGCATGTCTTGCATGCAGGCACAGCGTGAGAAGTGCAGTTTGTATCCCACGGTCCCTGTGTGTAACACCACTGCATGGACTGCCTGACTCGGTTTTCTTGAAGCAGAAGTCCCCTTGCCTGTGTTATTGTAACCCAAAGAAGTGATGCCTTGGTGCTGAAATGCAGAGAAGCAACGGCACATTAACACCATGTTACTGGAATACATCAGAGCAATTGTGCTCTAGTGCTGTATTACTTACTACAGGGCATCTCCGCAACAACGCTCCCAGTAATGCTGAGTACTCCTGCTGAGGTGAAAGAAACATCTTAATGGGAGACCCTGACATTTTTGCAGACCCATCTACATTCCTTCACATCAACACGGTGATTGCCCTGGCATGAGGTCACAAAGAGCCGTGTAAAAACATTCAATCACAAAGAAGTCCAAACCCCAAGTCAAAACACAACTTGCAGGAGCATGTGAAATCGCACTGGGCTTTGAGCTAACTGCACTCACTTTGGAAACAACCAGGGTAGTGAAAGAAGGGCATTTCAGAGCTCTTCAGGAAAAGCCTTTTACTGCCATGATGCAAAAACTCGAAAGTCTACAGTGGTCACAGAGCCATTCATTTGGAATGCAAAATGTCATTTGGATCTGAAGCTACCATGGCGTATAGGTGTTTACTCAGCTTTTAAAGCAACACTGAGCCTTTGGCCCGGGCTGGGAAAGTTTCAGCAGGCCCTCCAACAGAAAAAATTACCTATAGAAAAGGTAAACTGGATTACTAAAAACCTGCATAAAGCCTGACATAGAGATTCTCTTTCCAGTGGCAGTGGCAACCTGCTGTTGGTATTGATTTTGTGTGAGTATAGCGTCAGCTAGAGATTAAACCTTGCACCACCATAGCTCGAACACTACCAGTCTTTCTTTTGTCTTAGCCAAAGCTCAGTCACTCTACGGGGTCTACAGTGAAAGTTTGTGCAATGTAAATCAGAGTGTAAATACACAGCAGTCACCATCTAGAGACTCAAGCTCAGAACTGAACATACAGCAGCTCCACTTCCACCACTTGTGCTTTGGGAAACGGTGTGCACTAGCCAGTCCAGTTTAAAGTCACATTCAAATGGTCTCTACACCAAAAACACCAGAGAAGATTTTCAGTGATCTGGCCTTTAAAGAGCAAAAGCATTCATATGGGCAAGGTCTATCTTTTGTCTGCAACAGCAGAAGATAACAATTTTTATTCAGAATTCACATGGAGATTTTGAAATCATTTCGCTTTTAAACTCATTTCAACCTAAAATCTTTGGGTTTGATTTGTACAGTGTGTGAAGTCATTTATGTCTATACAGAGTGGAAGAAAGAAGCTTCCTCCTGAGGGTGGCAGATAATCCACATTTGCCTTTACACGTGCACAGTGATTATAGAAGGTGTATAACCCAGTTCCTGCACGTCACTGCCTAGTGTCCCAGTGGAAATCCATCTCCACCAGCAATGCAGGCTAATATGTCACCCTGTGAGCACGAGTGGCTGATGTGCTGGCACCTGTCCTGTCCTGCCGTGAGGCATATAACCCTCAGACAGATAGGACAGACAATGTGGAATGTTCATGTCTCAAACCACTTCAAGTCAGAGCGATCAGAGTTCACCTGTAGAAGTAACATGACCTGCCCACGGTCTCAGCAAGTCAGTGACAAACACTGACAGTGGAATCTCGAGGACCCAAAGACCAAGATCTTGCTGCTTGTTAATATTTCATTTTTTCTTCATTAGTATTGTTAATATTTTCAGGTTTATTCATTAGTATTTCTGCTTAAGTGCTCTGTCTACCTCTAGCAAACTTGAGTCAATCTCTTTCAAGTGAACCTATGATGTTCACAACAATCTTTTTGCAATTAACTGGCTTTTCATGGAAAAAAATGTGATTTTACTAAAAAAAAATGCAGAATATTTGCAACGCTTGTGGATTTAGTTTGCTGATGCTGGTTTTGGTGAAAAAAAAATTGAGTGAAATCTGTTTAATCAAAACAATCTTGTTTCTGAAGGAAGACTTTGGATGTTTTTGGATTTGCAGCCTAATTCAGAGAGAGACCAAATTTTGTGTCAAAACATGTAAAAATACGACTATTCATACTTAAATGACAAAAATAAATATTATGTCAGCTTGTGAGGAACTGAGCACAACGTAAGCAGTAGCAAAATGTGCAAAACTTATAATGAAATGTATTAATATTATTTTTTACACAGTTACACAGTTCAGTCATCAGATGTTACAACACAGCAACAGATGCAATGAATGTGGATGGGAGAAGCCATTGGCAAGATGCTTAATCTTTAAATATTGGAAATACTTAAAATGCCAGAGCGAAAGCAAAAAGGGCAAACAGATTTAGCAAATCACACTGATCCTTGTTCTTCCTGAAAAGGTTGCAACATCATCTGCAAAATATCTAAGAGAGTTATTTCTCTTTTTTTTTAAGAGAATGCACAAATCTTTGAAGGGTTTGTTGCTGTTTTTTTTTCAGTTGGAAACTGGTTTTGTTCTGTGTCTAAAGGGCGATTCCCATCCAGTGCCCAACACAGAGCAATGAGGTTAAATTGGTTTGGATGATATCAGCTATATGTAATTAAACCAGCAGCCCATGTCCGATCCTTTCTGTGACCATGTTAGGTGTTAAATTAAGGCCTGATTAAGAGTGTGCTGCTGCAGTTAAGGTCAAGGACTAAAGATCACAAGCTTTGTTTCATCTAATAACAATAAAGACTGTCTGGCTGCCAAATACCACAACAGCCCTTGTTCTCCTATCAGACTGCTGTCCAGCTAGAGGGATCTGATTTCACTGGTATCCCTTTTTAAACCCTACTTCTAAGAGGGTTTGTAGCTATTTCATCTGTCTTAAGCAGCACTGCGTTACCCGAGGCTATACGGTACATTCTATATGATCAAAGCAGAAATACAGCAGCTTCTGACGAAGAGCTATCGTGGCTGAGGGGAAAAAATATCAAGGAAGGAGAAAAGAGATAGAGTGCTACAAAATACCAGGTCATGCCACCAAAGTAAACACCCACAGGTAAGTTCATAACACGAGACCACACAATGGTGGAAACTGTTCCCGTGTATTGGCTTGGAACAAATCCCAGGCTTGCCCCACCAGCAGTCAGCAGGAGAGATGTGTCAAATAGGATAGATGAGAGATAAAAGCAGAGTGGTGAAGAGAAAAACCAGCAACTGATTTGTAGGATGAAGACAAGAATCGGTGCATAAGAGCTTCCCCCTGTCTAAGTGTTTTCCACAAAGACATGTCAGGAGACATTACCAGAGAAGCTGTCTGTTATGAGAGAACAAAATTCCTAGTAGCCCAACAAAGTGTTCTCACAGAACATGCCCCTATTAATCTCAAATGAATACAGGCTGCTGGGACACGTTAGTTTCTGAAATGGAGGGTGGAGCAGAATAAGAAACCATATGGCCCCAAAATAATCTCTCACAGCCACATTCCATTTTATGTTTCAATACTTGGGGTCCAATTGCAGAGTGGATACTGATTCATTCTTCAAGAGTCATCTGAAGTATCTTTCATTCGCTCCTAGTACTTAACAGGCTATTAATAGAGCACTGTTCATACCTGGGAGGACAATTTTGCTATTCTACGAGGCTGCACACAGAAAACTCATCAGAGGGACACACTAAAGCCGCCACGTTTAGACACTTCTTTGTGAATTACATTGTACACGAGACCAAAAAATTTCCTTGAGGTGTCTCGATGCTTTGCATTTCAGAATTTGAGGTATAACCTGCCCTGTTCCCTAACAAGCTCAGCTCTGAGTGAATCCCAAAAGATTCAATGATACAGTTCAATGTGGATTAGCTTCCAGCTCCTTATTGTTGCTGTCGAGCTACAGATCTCTGCAGAGCAGCCTTTGCTGTGGGAGTTCCCAGACTTCCTGGAATCTGAGTTGCATCAGAAATACAGCAAACGCCACCAAACAGCCAGGTGTGAAAAATGACTTCTCCATGACAACAGAAATAAGTTCACCATTGGGAGTCAGCGCCTGAACTGGAAAGCAACCTTTTAGTGAATTCAGAAATTCCTGTACACCTTATTTCCCACCTATTTGTGAAAGCCCTGGGACATTGCCAGTAGAATCATGAGCTAGTTGTGGTAGAGTCTATCGTACACAGAGTACCACAGCTTCATTTCCCTTTTAGAGACTGTGGTCAAAGGGTTTAAATTCAATGGTTTAAGAGTGAACTTACCCATCCATTTTACCTAGATGCCAGCACTGAGCAGTCCTGATTACCTGCCACTGGTCAAAGGAAGAAGCTTTTGAAAATGAACATTACTTTTGAAAGTTGGGCCAGTGTTGCTAAGATACTTTGCTACCCTTTTAGATACCTGAATTTGGGCACTTCAGTCTGGATCCAGATAAAATGGAAGGCAGAGCTCAGTGTAGGTGGCAGGTCAGAACAGTGCAACTCAGCCACTTGCTCCAGCACAGGGAGCAGCGTGATAGCCCCGTGTCCTGCTGGCTTTGTCTGCCCAGGCTGAATGACCAGGGACCTGGTCACAAGCAAGCGGCCTGGCAACAGCTCTTACTGCAAATCCAGAGTGAACTCAGACTCCTGCTTTTGACTTTGAAGCTGTTGATAGAAGGACTGCTTTGGAAAACTTTCCAGCCTTGTCTCGGATAGCTGCATTTTGTTATCTCAGTATCTGCACTATTCCCTAAACTACACTTAAACTGGCATAAGAGGGATTGTTGTAGATATTATGGTAATGTCATTTGTTTATTTTACGCAGCTGGAAAATTTAAGGGCAACCACTTCACTTCTGTGCTGTGTAGATTAGAGTGTTCACAGTAACACCTGCTTACTGGACAGACAGAAAAAAAGAACACCCTTATATTCCTTCTTTATTGCAATTTATTATTATAGCTTTAACGGTTCCTAGTGACTTCCTAAGATTAATGTTAATATTCTGATCCGAGTCTTCCCTCTGGAGTTTTATTATGGGTTCTGAACATTCATTTCATTTAACATGCACATGGGAGTGAGTCTGGTGGTTCCAAAAATATTTGTAGTTGGAAATCACAGTGATTTTTTGTTAGGCTCAGTGCCAAAGAAATCACAAATCAGAAGTCTGTTATGGAGTAGTTCTAATTTCTTGGCCTTAACGTTTCTCTTTATGGATATGCATAGTGTGATGTTTACCCTCACTGTATGGCACTGCAGCTTTACTGAGAAATGCATTGCTTATCTATTTTTCAAGGTTTCTGGGGGAACTAGAGAGCTTGTCTAGCCAACTGGGGATTGATAGGGATGTTACGGACTTCTGCGAGTGCCAGAGACTGCCCACTGGGTATGTGTCTTTCTCTATCACAGCTGGTGGTTTTGAACCAAAGTGTGGAGTAGAAATTTCATCCCTGATTTTTTTGGCTGGATCGATTGTTTAGTCTAGGAGCTCTCAAGTAGATTTTCTAGGTGCTGGAATTCCTCTTTTTCTTCAGTCAGCAGCTGATGTTGTATGGTGTACATCAGAGTCTAGATTCACATCTTAGTGAGCAAAGATTTATGTTTGTCCTAACGCTCCTTGACATTAATGAGTATTACAGACATGTATCCCCATGGATTAAGTTGAGAACATACCCCAGAGTGTGTGTGGAGATTGTCATTAGGGCATCACACTATTAAAACCAACAGAGAAATTCCAAGGGTAAGAAAGCAATTGGATCTCTTCCCTTGTCCCTGCTGGAGTACATGTAAGAGATACACTTTAAATATTCTCATATTTCCAGCCCTCTCACACCAATTCCTGCATTCATTTTTGGTTGTTAATGACTTCAAAGAAGAATTGATTGCCACTTTTAAGACATTTCCCATAACAACATTATGGGAAATATTTTGCTGGCAGAGAATGTTTCTATAGTGCTCTCTAATTAAGGAACTTCTGTAGAGCTGCAGGAGAGAAGAGAATATTTTTTTTCCCCTCAACGAGCTGTTTTGGGGATTAGATCAATACAATGGGATGACCTTGTAATCTCCATTGTCTAGGGATTGTGACCCCTCAATGAAACATTATGGATCCTATGGGATGTGCCAGGGACCGTGGCGCAGACACCTGATTGCAGTGTATCAGCTACCACAGGCTCCGCTAACGCCGGGTGCGGCACATCAGGCTGCTTCCTGCAGATCTGAGTGGATGTGTTTGCTCTCCCCTGCGCCTTGCTCCAGGTTTGGGGTAAATTCCAAGCTGGGGGGCTGCATGGGTACATGGCCAGCTATATTATCTGTACATCTTTGGGACACTTCAACTGCAAGCCAGATAAACCATACACAAAAAAACCCATGTATTTTCAGTCTCCCTGAAAGCCCCACGTAAAAAATGACCCATGGGAGGGACTTAGTGCAGAATTAACACCACCATCATCACCACACACACACGCACACCCCCAGTCTATCCTCAACAACAAACAACTCTGGAGTTGAGATTCTTGGATTTCTATACAATACCCTAGCCATGGAGCAGAGATAATTACTGCGTGTCTGGTTGATAGGACTTTTCTAGGCTGACTATTGTCAGACACGAGGTTTATTAGCCTTGTGCAATCCTGCCTATATCAGCTAACTGCGACATGGAAATAAAAACTTAATGTTTTCCCTCAGAGCCATTTGAGATCTTTCAGAGAGAATTTTCATAGGAGAACTATGATTTATCTAATTTGAAAGCAATGGTTCCTGCATCAGTCACTTTCCCTGAAACACACCCATTTCTCCTTCAACAAAAGAGGGATAACAATACTAACAGAGATTTTGAAAATACTTGGAGATCTGTGAATATAAAGGGCTGTCTGTAAAGTGCTTAGAAAACTTCAAAAAAAAGGTGCTACATAAATGCATATTTATTGCAGTGCTGACATTCTCGTGGCAGCTCTGAACGCAGAATCAAAAGCAGAGGGGGCAAAATATAAGTCAGAATAAGAAACTGTCAGCCTTTAGCCTGTATCTTAAACTGCTTTGAAAGGTTGCAGACATTCAGAGAGTCGAGTTTGCCAATGTTGTGTGTGCTACAGTAATTACACCAATCCGGAATATAAATTTTCCTCACCCCTTCTGAGAGAAGGTGATGCTCTTCGGGATACACGCAAATGGAGCTCTAATCCTGCAAACTTTAATGCACGTGCCTAATGTTAGGCAGCAGAGTTGTCCCACTGATTTCAATAGCTCTACTCAGATGCATGTGTGGAAGTGTTTGTATGATTAGAAGTTAATAGTAATAAATGCACAGTTCATTCAAGATCCCTGTGTAAACAACCCATTTCTGCATGCAAGTGATGATTTTATTGCTCTTCTGTAAGTCTGTGTAGTGGCTTTGTGAAGAAGTCTTATATTTTCTAAAGCAGTAAAATGTTTCTGATAGTGTTTTTCACTGCTAGCTCTTTGGGGGCTAATTAAAAGAAATATCTGTTAAATTTATTCATTGCTTGGTTCCTTGATAGCAAGAGGCACCTGGTGTAAACATTTAAAAGAAAAGCAGGCAGCAGCCAGACATCATCAAATAGTAGATGTATTAGGACATTTTATTTATAAATATGAAGTTGGTTTTAATGGCTTCAAAAGGAGAAAATGCCAAGAAGAGAATAATATGAGCAATCTCAGTAAAGCTATCATGAAGATGTTTAAACCCACAAAGGTCTAGAAATGGGAGTTGCTCCCCCCCTTCTCTCAAATAGTAAGTGGCAGTTCCAGCTGCAACTGGCCAAACTGAACACGAAGAACTCTAGGAGTAACCAAAACAAGCAGCAGATGAGATGGAACATCCAAGAGCATGTCTGCACAGAAAGCACCTTCAGCAGTTGACCTGCTCATTTATACTAAGCTGACTGGCTCAGAAAAAGAAGTCCTGAGTTTCAACCCCTGTGACTTAATGCAAAATGCCTAAGGAAGAGAAGTACATCCTTCTTTTGAGACAACATTTAAGCAGGCACTTAACATTAAGCATATGCTTTACATTCACTTGACTTAACTTTCAAAAATGCTTAGCAGTGTTTCATTCTGTTCCCATTACAGTAATAAATCACTAATGAATAGTGACTTAATACTTAATAACTAGGCATGCACTCAGCACTGTCCCAAATAAAGATGCAATATGTTCATGATCAATAGACTGACTACAAGTGAGCAATGACAATAATTGTCCTGAAAAAGTTCTCTCTTCATGAGGCAACAATCTATCTTAAACGTAGATTTCATCTTAAGGCTCTTTAATGTGACAAGGCACATTCACTCACACTAATTTGAGAAAGGTATTTCTTTCATGTGTGTAAATTTGATGTTGGTAAGATCATTGTCCATTTTTAGTGGGATGAACCACAGCGTTTCTCATTTAGAGAACTGAAGTTTTTGAGCCAGGTGTAAAATATGTGACTGTGTCCAGAGAGGTAGAAAGATTTATGCTACAAGAACTCTCATTCACTACTACTTGGAAACTTAGGACAAGTACTGAGCAAAATGGAAGTTTGATCCAAACTGATTAAAGTACAAACTAATTGCAATAAAACCAAAATGAGGCCTTTATTCTAAGCTGCTACGTGAAAATCTGAGACAAGCCACAGACTCTATCAAGTCTACAAAAGCTTTCCTACTTAACTTGACCTCTAAGAGACACTTGGGCACAATTGTCCACACACATGGAGTCATTATTGCTTTAATCATGGCTGGGATCAAAAAAAACCCCTTCCAGCAGTTGTTCTCCTCCTTGCGTATAGTAGAGAACAGTATCTAGATAAGCAAAGTGAAGAAGGTAGGTAAAAGTTGTCCCACCCATTTTGAAGCCTCTTGCATTTTCCCAGTTTCAGCACTGTACAGACTGGTCACATGCCCAGGGGATTCAACTACATGGCCAGGGCAGGGAAGAGAAATTAGGAGACCTGCTGTAAGTTCTCTCCAGAGAGGTATTTCTTAGCCCGAGACTACTTCATCAGGGCAGAGCAATGTATGACTCGTGGTATTACAAGCTCGTGCTGTTATTACTGAAGGAGGAAGGAGAAGGTATGGAGGTGCTGATGGTAGCTAGCATACTTCAACTGTTCTGGATGTGTTTCACCTGTAAACATGCCCTGTGCATAACCCATACTGACCCATCGCCTGTACTGACCCATCACAGTGATCAAGTTGGTGGCTTTGGCATGTAAAATGGAACATTCTTCCCATAGTAGACAGCAGGGCTGACTCTCCACTAGCAGCAGGGCTATAAAAGAATTAGACTTTTGTAGACTAAGGAATGCTGTTTTGTAACTTCCTAGAGCACCTTAGGAAATGAACCTTTGAAAAGCAGCAGTTTTGTTGACTTTTTAAATCACATCAGAGGTGCCTTATTTCTAGAGCAGGAACTTTTCCTCGTGCCCTTGCAAACAAAATAAACAGACATCCATTTTCCATCCTGTCCTGACCTTTGGAATATGTCCTTTCTGCCAGTAGAACGTTCTCTGGCCCTGGAGACACTTACCAGTTCAGTCTTGACTCCAAGGAAACGGATCCACCTACTGAGTCACCATCACACTTCCTACAGACTAACACCTGTGTTTCCCTTGGAGGTCACCTCATCCAACAACTAACCAGGTCTGACCCCGTTTAACTTAGGAGATCCAACCAGCAGAATTGTCCAGATCTCCAAAATGAAACATGAAACATACCACAAAACCTCAGAGGAGTCTGGGAATAAGGAACTGAAGCCAGGGAACACAGACCCAGCTCAGGTCCTTGCTGTGTTGAGAAGAACAGGTCCAAAAGAGGGGGGAGCAGCAGAGACTGCAACTTGTAAAAATGACTCATTCCTACCAGCTCTATATGTGAGGCTTCTGCTTCCACCAAAGCAGGTGACATTTAACCACAAAAATATTTAACCTGCTTTTTACAAGGACGCGCATCACTGACTGTGATAAAATACAGGGATGTGGGAGAGTCAGGATGCAGCTTTTTCAGTGCAACTCCATATAAAGAAAAAAAAAGGCAATAAAAAGGAGGTCTTGACATAAGGAAAACATCTCAGTGAAATCCAGCCTTTTAATCTCAGCCACAATCTCCCTTCTCATCATTTTGTCTGCTTTTTAATCCTCTGTTGCACATCAGGGTTTTGGGGTTTTTTTTAATACTCATTCACTTTATCAACTTCACCTGTCCCAAAAGTCAATAAAAGCAGAGCCCACAGCTTTAAAATACAGGCAAATGAACCAAGGCACCAAACTTCTCAACTTCTCTAAAGGTGCTGCCTGCTCACAGCTGTCAGTAACATCAAAGCAAATAACAGTGATCAGTGTCTTTAAAGTTCACATAAGTGCTTGAAGGAGAACATATCTCAAAAACACTTTCAAAAGTTTCTGATTGAAGAGTCAGTATTTTATTTTCAGAAGTGATTTAGGCACTTAGGAATCTAAGAACTACTTTAAAAAGTAAGTGTCTTTTGAAACACGTCATTATTTTTGTGCGTACAGTTACCTTTTTTTGATAACATGCTTAGAGGTTTTAGTCCCACCTCAAAGAGGGAGGAAACATTGTGGATTCAATGTACCTAGTCCTTGTTTTGAGCTATCTGGATTCTTTAGAAGCTACCAAAGATAACTAGGAGGCTGGGATGCTATAGATGTGCTTTGGCTATATCCTACATGTACATTACAAATTTGGTCAGCGTCTTTGACAGACAGAAGAGCTTGATCTTGCCTCTGGAATAGAGGCTTCTAGGTCACTGCTTTTCAAGCTCCCAAGTACTCTGCCACCACCAACCATAGCTACCCACCACTGCACACTGAGCTGAAACTGTCAAATAAGAGCAAAGTGAAACCAGGAAGGACACTGTTTTTGAGACTTGCTCCTCCTTGGCAAGACACATTTTTAATAGAAAGGTACACGCCATTTTCTCTTTCAGTGTCTCTAAAAAGGACAAAGATTCTCTTCTCTGTTGAGACAGTTTCATGAGATGCCAGCTCCTGTGACCCTAATGAAGCTATCCTCATCCTGTCTCTAGGAGGAAAGAGGACTCAGAGCCACTAGGACCTTAGGAAAGACCAATGTGCATTAGGTCTACATCACTAGTCTGCTGTGTGATGGTGAGAAGACTGATCTCTCTTGAGCTGGTTTATTCATGAGTCTTTGAGTAGATTGACTGGAAATGGTGACAGCAGGCAGTGCTGGCACACTGAACTGTGCTGGCATACCAGACCATAATACTGGTTGGAATATTAGATACTATGAGACACCTAGAGAAAAACTATTCCAGTAGTTGCAATTGATTCTTCAAGTTAAACTTCTCAGTGCTGTGCTCATGTTAAACTACAGATTTAGAGTCTCTTTTCTTTGATTGAGTTCAAGCTCGCTCTTTGGCACTTCAATTTTCCTTCCTGAATTTAGATAAGGTTCAAATCACATATTTTACTGTATTAATTTTTCTTCAGTTTTCTTTTGCATGGAAAACCTGTTAGGTTTTTGTTCTAGAATACCACTCACCACTTCTAATACGATCCTAGCAATCTACCTGGTTACATCCAAAGAAGCTTTTTCTTGATTTGCCTCCTGGCCTGAAGTACTGCTTGGATCTCTCGCTGCAAGAAGCCTTCCCCTCTTCTGCTATTCATCATAACAATTTCACATGCTCTCTTCAGCTGTTCTCTCCATGGGCTGGTGAAGCTGGTACGGTTATTATCCTCTTGATCTTCTCCAAAGAAAAAAAAAATTATTTATGGATAACACTGGAGACCACCCATACAGCAAGAAAAATTGAGAAAAAACAGTTGTTTTCATGCTTAGGGCAGTTATAAGCATACATAGCTTGGATTAGTCCTTCCCATTTGACTTCTGTTCCTCGGTAAATATTTGTAACTTTGCTGATAAAGCAATGCTGGTTTTCTCAGATGGGTTTCCTTGTGGGTAATAAACTGGGGGACTGGAGTATGGGATCTTGTTCTACAGCAAGCTTTCTTGAACAGTCATTTGTTTTATTCACTATCTTGGTCATGAAAAATCTGCTCAGGAATCAAATGGCAGAAAAAAAAAAAAAATCTAAATACAGCTGCTTTGGCTGTAATATTGATTGCTTGTGAGGCCCATGGCAACAGGCAATAAGGGCTCAAAGGCACTAAAACATTTTTTTTATTTGTGACCTAAATGCAGGCAATTCATGTACAGATAAATGGCAACACTGCAATGGTTTTTTAAAAAAATATTATTTCTATTTAATGCACATAAGCTTTGCTTGGTCTTTTACTCATAAGCAAAACACATGACTTGTCTGTACCTGCCCTGTCTATGCATACTAGAAGCTTCTGAGGACAGTCATTGCATAGTGGGATAGTTAAGTGTTATGACCATGTAGACAAGCACAAGCAATAATGACCTGAAGGAGGGAGTAGTGTAAGTACGTGCCCATGGTTGGCCAGCCTGGGGCTTTGAAGTCCATGGCGTTGAGATGCAGGTCAGGACAGCTCTCACATCACCATGAGCTGTGACCAACAACAGGACAATTCCAGCATAGGGCTACTGACTGAATTCCAGCTGGGTAAAGATGCTTATTCCAAGGTCAGCATCACTGCCTTGCCTCTAACCCAGCTTTCCATTTAGCTCAACGCATCTTGCAATGGGACACACAGAGAACTGTCACCATCTGTCACCCGTAAATTACTTTCTAAATACCTCCACACACCTTCAGTGCACATAATCTGCATCCTACAATGAAGCTACAGGGAGGTTTAATTCTTGGCTCAGAGGTTAAGACTGTTGGTCACTTCTGATTTCACTGCTTTGCAATCACTAGTTTCTTCCCAACAGGAGAAAAAAGAATAAAAAGTCCCTAAGAGAAAAGAGGCACGGGAAGAGAAGGATGAATTCAAACTTCCATTTTACAGCTTTTATCCCCTTTCTGAACTGAGAGCAACCCTAACACAACCCTTCTGCCTGCAGATCTCAAAGTGTTTTACAAAGGCAACAAATGGCATTGACCACTTTAAAGCTAGGAAGCACAAAGGGGAAAATTATTTGTCCAAGAACCCTTCACTAGACCAACAGCAGAGGTAGGAATACAAACAGTCGCCTGCTGCCGGCAAAAGCTGCGCCGCGTACACGCTGCCTATAGCGGTCACATTTCTAATGCCAATATGCCAATAAAAGTCTTTGTTTAGCATTCTTGGTCTTTCTGCTAGGGACAAACTCATGCAAGAGCTGTTTAGACCTCTCCAACCTCCTTATCTCTTCTTCCCCTCCCTTCTCTGGGAATACACATTCCCAGTTATTCTTCACCTGCCAGTGAAAGTCCCTTTGGAATGGATTTATGGGTTATATTACTGAAGTTTGTATTTCCAGGCTTCTTGCTTATGGTATTGGCTCTGGTATTTAAGAGATAAATTTTCTGGTTTGTGCAAAGGCAGAAGATTAGGCACGGGGGAGGTTCAATGTGTTCAATAGGTCTTCTATATAAAGATGATTTCAAAACTGCACCCAGTGCAAGTTGCAGTTGCATGCACTATTTAAATGCAGCCTTGGGTTTTTTTTGCAATTTCCTGCCCTGAAGAGAAGCTCTCTAACTGTTTTGAAATAAAAAGACATAAACGTTGGAAGGATGTAAGCAATCAGTTGACCTCATCAGTGCTGGTGCTAGTCAGGAATTTTCCACCAAGACTTTTTTATATGAGACAGAAAATGCTGATCTCTCAGAACTGAAATGTTTTGTGGGAAATGCATCAGTTTCAACAAGATGCTTGCTGGGAAGAATCTTCCAGTCCAGCTTGAGTGTGATGGATAAAACCTGATTGGGAAAGGATCCCAGCATAGCCAGCAGCCCAGTGGTTAGCACATTCCCTGCTGATGTGGATTTATACCATGTGATAGAGGAAAGACTGAGTTGGCTCCAAATCAAGCAGAGCAAGGATTTGACATAGTCTTCCCACACTCATTGCAAACACCCCAATCTTTGGGTCATTGTCTCTCCTCTGCCCCAAGGAAGGGGATTTGTATGAAGTCAGAACCAATCCAACAGGAGCAATTGTGCTTAGACTGATCCTAGTGGTGTTGTAGATCACAAAGATGAACCCTGGTCTCCTACATCTTACAGAAAAATCCTCAGAACCAGGCTTTGGCATACAGTGAGCTGAACCTCTCTTCTGCTCACTTGTTCTCTCTTTAGCAAGCAGTCTTATTTTTATTTTGATGAGACAAAAAAATCTAAACCATCCACATTTTTTCCTAAAACAGATGTTTTGCTTTCTAGCCAGCTCTACTCAGTGTTCTGTAGAAGGGAGCCCTTGGTCTGATAGCAGACGTTTAACATCTGCCCAACCTAAGGTTTTCTGCTGCAACCATTTCTAAAAACATATACATAACAAGAAACAGTTTTCTATTACCTCAGTAGGCTGTGAATCACACCCCAAATTCTTTGACAGATCCCCAAAGTGTGTTGTTGGGTTTCTTTAATAGAAAATAAAAGACATGCTCTTTACACTGAAATACCATTTAGAGAAGCATTGCAGGAGACAACGCTGGAAAGGTCAGTCATCTGCTGTTTCACTTTCTGTGCATTACTGTTTCTTAACATCTTATTTTTCTGTTCCTAGTCTCAGAGAGAAACTGGCAGGAATTGTGCAAGATTCTTGCATAGCTAGAATCAGATGATCTCTTTGCTACAACTCTGTAGCTACTGGAGAACTGGTTTCTACTCCCTTCAGCTACTGACTGTTCCTCACTATGGTCTTAATTATTGCAAAACAATGTGGGATGTATCAGGTGAGTGAAAATAAGCAAGCTGTCATCAGGAAAGGTTTCAAATCACCAACACCCCATTTTTAGTAGTGGCCAATTCTTCCCAACACAGATAGTCAATAAATTCAGGAAGAAGTGAAAGGAGGAAGATATAATCTGCTAATGTGTTAAAGAATACTCTGACCTCCACATATTGAGGGAGGCAGTGACAGGTTTTCTCAGGAAGCCAGAGAGGCACCTGGGATGCAGAGAAGGATTGCAAAACACAAACTTTTATATCCCTCTCTTTGGCTGAGACCAATAATTAGAACCCTCTTCCTGAAGCTGCTTGGGAGGAATGATGCTGACAGTTATTTCTTCAACCTTTCCAACAGTTTGTTTGGAAAGAAGCTCTTTTCCAGCCCTGTGAGTATAAACTTATGCTTTCCTCAAAGCTAATTCTTCTTCTAAATTAGGATCTGCATGTACATATAAGTAATTGGTAGCTGGATGACAATCTAGAGGAGCATTAGCTGAAAGGTGCTGAAGAATAATAGTATTATTCTATCATTACTACAAGAAGAAAAGGAAACTGTACATCACATGAAAGGCTGACCAGCTGCTAGTGTTACATAATGGATGGGTACATTGCTGATTCAATAAATGCTGAGAATACAGAAATGTATCTATAAAGTCAGATACTCTTGTGTCCACATTAAGAATTTACTAAAACATATAGCACAAACATACCACATATTTCTTGGTTATTTCTCTTTGCATGCTGGTTTAAATCTCTTTTTTTTTTTTTTTTCTTTTTTTCCTCTGAATAATATTTTTTAAATACAATGAAGAGGAGGGAGGGGAAATAAGTGTCCTAGCAAGCAAGCAGCTCATCTTACTAATGTAATGGGAAAAAATAATCATTTCCAGATTTGACAAGAGCTATGCACAGCACCTCCTGAATCTGAGTAAGATTTAAAACTTGAGTACAGACAGCAGGCACGTCACAGTCTACCTTCAGAAATAGAATGGCTGCAGCTGAAATGGAAACTCAAGCTGTAATGATTGGTTAAGTACGTGATTGCTTCTGTCAGTAAGTTTACAACATACCACAGGGAAGACACACAGAAAGACTCCTTAGACAAATTCCAAGTATATTGACAAAGGAAGAAAACAGATCTTACCAAAAAAAACAAAACAAAACAAAAAAAAAATCAACATTTGTTAAATAAAACAAAACATGTTGCTGAGACTACAGCTCAATTCAGAGAGAAGCGAGGCAATTTTAGAGGCAACTGGAAAAAGTATTGGGAGAGAAAAAACCTCATACGTCAGACAGATGTCTGGTGATTACAAATTAGGACTGGGTATTTACTGAGATAAGATTACCTAGCCCTGGACTATGTATAATTTCTTGCTTCTTCCTTTGCAGAATTTAGTTCTGGTTGCTGGGGGTATAAAATACAGAACTATTGCATCTTCACTTGGAAAACAGAGATATGAGGATAAAGGACAAACCCCACCAGTTGGTGAGGGTGGGCACGTACATATGTCTGCCCAGGGATGTGAATATACGTTTGGCAAATGTGGAATGCAGATGGAAGCGTTGGGATGCCAAGGCTGGAAGCAGGGGCCTGATAACTCCTTAACAAGTAAAGCCTTTATACAGCTTGGAATGGTAGGGGTTGGAGTGACCTCTGGAGTCCAATCCCCCTGCCAGAGCTGGGTCACCCAGGGCAGGACACAAAGGTGGGTTTGTAAAGTCTCCAGAGCAGGAGACTCCACAGCCTCTCTGGGCAGCCTGGGCCAGGCTCTGTCACCCTCACAGGGAAGAAGTTTCTCCTCATGTTGAGGTGGAACCCCTTCCTACCATTACCTCTTGTCCTATCACAGGGAACCACTGACAAGAGCCTGGTCCCTTCTACTTGACCCCCACCCTGCAGCTATTTGTAAACATTTATAAGATCCCCTCTTGGTCTGCTCTTCTCCAGGCTAAACAGGCATACTCGGGGTGTAAATATAAATAAGCTAGCAGATGGTAACGTACCTGTGCTTGCTAAACTCTATCTCTAGTTTCTCTGCATGAAAAGCATTATTTACAGGAGTTCAGCTCCCACTTAAGTAGCACAATAGACATCCTGGTTTTCCAGAGATTATGAAAACTCCTGTCGCCGCTCTACATCCTGGAGTCTATCAGCATAGCCAACTTTATTTCATTTGGAGCAGCAGAGCTACATCAATTTGTGCTAGGCAGGGAGCTTCTGTTTCCAAACAGACCATGAGGAGAGTTATGACCTGCAAATCAGGCCAGAATATCCTTGGCTCTGTTTCAGGATGCAAATACTGCTGTTTCTCTGAGAAATATTAAAATTGAATGATCTAGTGAGGAGGCCTTTTCTACCTACTTTGGTTATGGGTCTTTTGAGAGATAGTTTTGACTATCAAGTAGCTTTTAGTGGTTATCAGTGACCACAAGATCAATTTAGACTCTTAGAAAATAAATACAATTCTTGCTTACAATAAAAAGCAAATGTGCAAGTAGAGAGGAAAAGAAGAGGGAAGAGGATTAATAAATTACGATTGTTAGCAAGCACTAACATGTATTGAAAATGGCAAATTCTCTGGAGTATAACTGAGCTTCTTTTATTCAGGTCAATGACTCCTTTTGTGATTCCCTTCTCTAAAAAAGAGCATTTTTCAATGATTTATGTATAATAATCTCCACGTCAGCATATCTTATTTTTCACTATTTGTTTGTTAAGCGTGCAGCAAGAATCTCATGCTGAAGCCCTTAGCCTTGAAAATACAACTGGGATAAAGGCATAAAAATATACATATAAAATAGAAATATTTATTACTAAAGCTGATGTTTATGATTTGACGTGTAGGTAAGGGGGAAAAAATACACCATTTTAGATTGCTGAGTTAAGGCTTTAGTGGTGTGAGATTCAGACAGATACGTGAAGGCTGGTTATTAAGAAAATAAAAAAATAAAAATAGAAGTCATCCATTCTCAGGCTACCAGAGCAGGGAACTGCAATAAACATTACAAAGGCAGCTTTGCATTGGTCTGTGGAAGAGCTGTCTCTTTGCAGCCTGAAGGAGTCAGAATGGGACCAAAGAAAATAAAATTAAATTAAAATATGCATGTATAATTTTTATTGAAATTATTAAGATGACCTGAGTCAGTTCAAACCAATTTGCAAATTCTTGAATTCAGGGTGGGTTTTTCAGAACTGAACTTCAGCCTGAAAGATTTTCAGCCATCTCTGCTCCTGTCTGGTTGCCTGTGTAAAAATCTTGATATTTCTAAGTTCTCACCCACCACTGTGCCCCAAGTGCCTGTTTCAAGTTCAGGAACTGACATGTTGATTTCTTGACAAAAAAAAATTTAAAAAATGAGAAATTAAATTCAGGTGTCCACTGCTTTGAAGTCTCATTCATTACAAAGTCTTGTCATCCAGTCAAAGAGCAGGACAGAGCCCTGTGACAAAAAGCATATGATTTCCAACAGTGAATCTGAAGACTAAAATATTGTCTGAGGTGAAGTCTGAGAATGTAGCTGCTTTGTCTTAAATCACAGCAGCTCTTACATAGGAACACCTCTCATCAGGCTTGAAAAGTCAAAGGGAGTCTCAGATGACCCCCAGTATGCATGTCATATTGGATTATCCTACCAGTAAAGCCGTATCTGGATACATTCTTACGTCCACCCTGAAGACTTGAGAAATGCAGAAGCCACATATGGGAATTTTACACTGGGCAAAATTGCAGCACATATGAATAGTGACAGCATTTTGGAGATTATGATTTGTTACAGAAAATGTTCGGATCGTTTTGATATTTGATTGACAAGTGAAAATCCCAACAGATTTCAATTGCATTATGAATTATCTTTTCTTACCAGTTGATACTGTACCTGTTCCTCCCTGATGTAAAGAATTCTATTGTCTTTTCTATCAGTACAGAAACTTTCACCAACATAAAATCCATTCTCAAAATCCAGGGGGGGAAGGACAGACTCCACACAGAGAGGGAAAGGAGGGAGGGGAAAAAATCAATAGATAAAATGGCTGGTTTCCAGTATCCTTCTGCTAACAGGTCTGCCTCAACCTGCCAATCTCTGGCTGAGACTTTAAAGGCAACCAAGCCCTCTTACTAGAGCTGTATTCTCAAAATTGACTGGGTACTTAGTAGGCACTGATGTCCATAAATATTTCACAAGGAGAAGAATGCATTTCCCAAGCATTGACTAGCTACATATATTATTTATATGAAACCATAACTTAAGTTGAAAAACAATAAATGCTTCAACAACAGACCTATTCACAACCTACTCCATTACTAAGTAAAATAGGCTCTGGCTGTTCCTCAAGATCTCATAACTATGCGGAAATTCAATGAGACCCGGGTATAAACATGACCTACAAAGGTGGAGCATGAGGTTGTAGTCACTTCAGCCCTACTAGTTAACTTGAAATTACCTAGAGAAGGGATTTGAAGGCACTGAAATTCATTTCCATTTTATATTTTTATTACACTTTATGCTCCTGTTTGAGATCAGGTCTCCCACTCCAAATAAAGAACAGAAAATGCACAACAAGGAAAGAGTCTTATCTCCCCTTTCATACGCAGAGTCAGAGCTCAGAGAGATAAAGGACTCTATTTTCCACTGCTGTGCCCCCACCATAGCTCACCGATAGCCTTTTCCAGAGGAAGAAGTTGCTACAAAAAGAAAAAAAAAACAAGAATGAAGGTCAGGAAAATCAGAGACTGCATATTCCAGCTTCATGCCAAAAGACTCCTGAAGAGCTGAGAACTGAATTGAGACATTCCACTTCCCAAATAACTTAGCTACAAAACTCCCCTTTCTTGGTAAATGATCTTCAAACATGTTTTTAAATTACTACCTTGTCATTCAACCTGTTCAACACCGTAGAGGAGACATCTCAGAGGAGGTGTAACAGACTAATGCGCTTTTGCCTGAAGCGCTCGTAACATTAACAGAAGTTAATTCTGCTCTTGGAAAAGGGTGAAGTGGGTTTTTCTAGCTCATAACCACAGCTGGGGAGAAAGGAAAAGGTTTTGGAGGGAAGAAAGTGAATCGGAGCTGTAGGCAAATACCACCACCATTTCTTTCTGTGTTTAGCACTCAGCTGGCAGCTAATGGCCCACATATAAACTCAGGATGAAAGCGGGCAAAATAATGGCATTCTTTAAAAGAACCATCTCTTCTTTCAGTGGCGCAGAAAAAAAACATCTGAAAATGCACCTGGGAAGGCTATTTTGAGGTTGTTCTTTTGGCAAGACACAGAAAGTGCCAAGACAAAGACAGTCAACCCAGTATTGTGAAGAGGAAAAAAACCAAACCAATAAAACCCTTGGAAGCTCTGGAGACAAGACTCACCTCAGTGCAGACAGCAAGGATATTTATGCTCTATTTATACCACTCCAAGTGCAAATTTTGCCTTGCATTGATTCTAATGCAAGCTTCAAAGATCTTTCTGCAGCTCTGGCATAATACAAATAAAGTAGTAACAATGAAAGGCTGAGGAACCAGGGCTCCTGCAGCCACTCCAGGCAAGACCACGTGGCACGTTCCTCTCCCCTCGACACCCCAGGGCATCACATGCACCCTGACAAGCGAACACCCAGAGCAGACCGAAAGCTGCACCACACCAGAGGCAGTGGTAGTAAGGGAGCATTTCCCAAATGTCTCTGCTGCCTCCTCACTCTTCCTCCATTCCCTTTACTGGGCTGAGCTGAAGTGAGAGGGTTTGGGTGCTATTTGGTCTCACGGTGATGTGCTGAGGCCAGGCCATCGGCCACTGTTAGAGGAAGGAGATGCTTTAGTGGAATGTTCCAAAGCAAACCCGAGTGCTGTTCTGCCTCTCCTGCCATCGCTGCTCACTTGGTGAAGAAGGGACAAGGGTGTCTCCAAAGTCACTCTGCATGGCAGGAGATAGGCCTGGCCCAGCCCTGAACTCTGCTTTCTCCTTCACTGATTCAGAGCACAGATTTGCATCCCACCTGAAACACAAGGCTCTGGGTAGTGAAGCCCACTCACTTATTGCAGCATTGCTGGGTTATATGGCAAGCGTGAACTAATGCAGTTCATCTGGATCCAAGAGCTCACAGCAACAGACAAGAAAATAAATAACCCTGGAAAGGGGGTGTTGACAAGCAGGGACTTGTGGAAACTGACTGTGGATCAGGAACTTGCACGTTTGGCTCCCCCCACTCCAGCAGCCACAAAGCATCCCCACCAAAATACCCTTCACTCCTCCCCACATTTAATTCTCCATTGAAAAGGATTTCAGGGGAGTTCTGCTTTGGCTGAAATCAACAACTAGTCCTTGATACCTGGTCCTTCCAAGGCTCCTGAAATCCAGAGAGGATTTCCTACATACCATGAAGATATGCCCAGCCCTCTGTTTCCACCTCACCACTGAAGTCAGACTCTGCAGACTCCGTTACAGTTGTTTCTTCACCCCAGAAAACTGATCCCACCAGTTGAAAAAGCAACAGACCAGCAGGCAGCAGTGGACAACCAGATTCCTTCCAAGGATTATTCAGCCATGTGATCCCAGACAGTACCTTCAAAGATCACAGTGTATCCTCAGCCTGGCTTCATCAAATTTCCAGCATCAAACACGTGTCCAGGTAGCTATTTATTTCTGATTTCTGCAACACTAATATTTCAGTGACCACCTTATAGAGCCTAGTTAGAAGCTCACGTGAACTTCTCAGCGGTCACACTTCACATGCACAATGTTTGCATCCATACACAGCCACCGGCAGAGCCCAAGTGACCCAGATGCCTTGTGCTCATTCTCAGCACAGAAGAGCTAATTCCACACCAAGTATAAAAGAAGACAGTAGGACCATGTCCAGTCCAGCTCCACTCTACACCAGTCTCAAGGAGGTATAATTTGTACAGGCTGCTCATGAAGGCCTGGAAAAAGGAAATCCTGACACAGCAGGGTGAAGTCACACACAGCTCTGTCACTCTAAGGGCTCACACTATAAAACCTTCATTGCTCCAACCTGCAAAGCAAAATGACAAACGACTCCAGTCAAAACCTTAGAGTCAGGACCTAAATCTTCCACCACCCCCTTTCTGTGTGAATTAATTTTAGGTGTTCTGCGAGATAAATTGAATTTTGCATCCTTCCAACTGCAAGAATAGATTGTTCTAGTTATTAAAATAAATATATGAAGAAAAAAATGAAATCGTAAAAGAGAAAAGAAATACTGGTGTAGTCAGAAGTCAGAGTCATGCCAAAGCATCACAGTGGTACTAAGACACTTGTGCTGTATTTTTGCAGGGACACCAAGGAAGGAAAAAATAGAAAGACCCCAGACCTTTTCAGAGACTCTTTTTGAAGGCAGTTTAAGGTTAAAATAAAAGCAGATGTCATAACTTAACCCACACTGCACCAGCTGACTGACTTCAGGGGAAGGAAGAATGGGGCAAAAATATTTAATCTTCTGGTTACACCTCCAGCAGCTGCAGTGCATTCTCTGGTCAGCATGGGGATTTTACATCTGAGTTACAGATTTTGCCAATCCTGGTTATCTTCCTCAGACAGCTTTCCTCTTCTCTCTTCCACTAGGCACCATACATCATTTTTTTCTCTAACTGAACAAGTTCAGTTTTACTCAGAAGACGCTAGAACATCTTTACTGTCCAGGAGGCTGCAGCTGGACTTCCCAGGACACAGGCTGCAAGGTCCTCCTGAAAGCTGCCTTGGATCCTCAGTCATCATTTACCTCCTTTCTTGTTGCATCAGCACCCATCACCTCACACAGGTGATTATATCTACCTTCTACCAACACTTCAGCAAAGATTAGTCTGATGATGAGTAAAAAGGCAAAAAACAAACCCCAAACAACCAAACCAGATACCAAAGCTTCAGAGAGTAAAGTTAAAGAGACCAACACCTACATGTTTGTATATCTGGGCCTCTGAGACTATTAAGAAGCAATTATCACTTGAAAGGTTTGAGTCTTCCAGTGTCTCAGCCACCTATTAGCCTAGGACCTCTCAGGTCAGCCATTGTGACCTGTTTTGTAGAATATTTTATTTTCTGACAATTGCAGATCAAGCTCAACTGGACCTATTTACCAGAGTTGAAGAAGAAACACTTCCGGGGATGAAGACATTTCAAAACAAAGCATTTGAATTTCTTTAAGTGAAAAAAAAAATTTGAAAACGAGTGTTTCATTTTAGGTCAGATAAAATATTTCATTTTACTTAAAAACAAAGTCTGTACTGATCTTTTCTTTTTTTTTTTTTTTTTCACTCAGACAGGAAACGAAAAAAAAATATTATCAATTATTTCCACAGTGCTGCTTAGATTTGGGCTCTGAATGAATTTCAGTACAAAAGAAAAACAATCAAGTGCTGTGTTGCTAACTCCAACCAATTAATTCTTAGTTCTGCAATAGTGGATTTTTTTCTTAAAGCCCCAGCTTCTTAAATCATGTGATTATTTAAAAAAAAAAAGTCTCAGCTTGCTTTCCCAGAGAAAATAGAGGTTTGGGTTGCAAACAACAGCTTGCATGGTGGAGCACTAAAAGCTTAAACGCCCCAAACGAGCAAAGCATGTATTTTTCCATCTTAGTGATTCTAATAATAATAAGGGATGGGTATTATTTGTGATTTTTGAACTCTTAAGGTAGAGAATATTGCAAGTGACTTTCCAGAAGTAATTGAGAAAGATGCTTTGGGGTACCTCCATCCCTAGGGCTTTTAACCCTTCTGCTCTTGACCCCTCCCCTGTTGTTTTGGGGAAGGAAACCATCAGCCAGCACAGTCTAACCCCAACAAACAGCAAGAGTTAATTCGTTGCAATGTATCTGAGTGTAGTAACTGATTACATTTTTCCCCAAAGGAAACTTCAGTTAATTTGGTTAGTGAGTCATATGCCAGGCTGCCAATTACAACACAGATGATTACACACATAAATTCACGTCGGAGTGGCTCAACGATCACAGGGAGGGAGGGAAAAGAGGAAAAAAAAAAAAGAAAATTAAATTAAAAAAAAAAGAGAAAAAAAGAAGAAGAAAAGAAAGCAGCAGCAAGGAAGAAAGAAAAGCTCCTCTTTACCTTCCTGGGATTGGGAATGGGCACCTGCAAGGTGCTGGGTGCCCCCGAAGGCCACTGGATGACAAAAGTTATGAGCCTGGGCTGTGACATCTCTGGAGCAGCAGTGTCTGCTGGCTTGCCATTTGGGACTGTCATTGCAGAGACGTGTTGCACACTCTCTAAAAGATTGTTTGCCAGTATCGTTAGAGGAATCCATATACAAAGAGAGCAGGAAGGAGGTTAAATGAGCAGTGCTTGGCAGTACATCAGTAAATCATTGAAAGATAATCTGCGCATACCAATACCAAAAAAATATCCAATTAGAGTAACTTAATACAAACCTAGTGCCATTTCTGAAGTGCTTTATATTCCTAAGGAGGAGTGGGAAAGGAAAGAAACACGACAAGGAGTCAGATCCTGATACAATAACAAGGGGAAAGCTCCAGCTAGGCATTAGGAAAAAAAAAAAATCCTGCATGCCTCATCAATTGGCCAATGAAATCAATATCAAAGTGAGTTGGCCAGGCTCCTGAATAGATATATTCAGAGAAAATTAGACTTTGCACTTAAAAACAAAAGGAAGCTTGATGTTTGGTGACGAGTGTAGGAGGAAGGTGGTGTTGTTTTATCTTAAATGAAATATACTTCACTGCCCTGAAATGTATTTGTAACTTGACATTCCTCTAGATCAACAGCTGCACAGGTCTCCTCCATCCCGGGTCAACAGGCGAGCTGGAGTATAATTCATGCAGTTCCTTGCTGGAGAGGTCAAAATCCTTTACAAACACTAATTAAGCTCTGTGGCACCAAAGTACTGTTATATCAGTTTTACAAGAGAATAAATAAAAGGATGAAGCGGCAAAGTGATTTGCCCAAGGTCATTAAGCAAGTCAGTGTCAGATTCAAGTACCACACACAGATGCCAGGTCTCCCATCCTCATCTCTCACCAGTAGGCTCCTCCAACATTGGCCTTTATTAAATAACTATTACAACATGTATTAATTTTAATTTGGAGCTGTGTAAATTGACTCTTTCCCAAAAGACAGCAATTGGCTGTTAAATAAATACCAAGTGATTATTACAATCGTATTTGCTGAAGGGTGGATCATCACTATAATGTGCTGGGTTCAATAAAAAGGTTATTGCTTGTCAAATAAATATGATGAGCAGAGCGTGGACTGACGTGGAACACATTCAGCAGTCACTGGCTTTGGTGGGAACTGCAGCTGCTCAGCACCTTTCAGAGTTTTTTGGTTTGGGGATTTTTTTTTTTTTTTTTTTTTTTTTTTTTTTTTTTTTTTTTTTTTTTTCAATACATAAGGAGAAAGCTGTCACTGCCAAAGCAAAGAGAACTCCATTAGTAAGATAATGTTAGGTCAGATTCTGGCACCCTAAACTTGATTCTAAGGGCAGTTGTTTCACTGATTTCTATAAAAACAGCTCAGCACGAGATGCTGTTCTTAACAAAGGTAAAGGTGGTAGAAATCATTCCTGGTACGAAAGGGTAAGATGATTTTAGTTTCAGTGCTAAATTAAGTGCAGATACAGGAAGCTAAGGATCTTGCTTCTATTTTTATTGTAACTCAGCAGAAGGGGAGAGCTCTAAATACAGTTGAATGGTCAGATGTTGTCTTTCGGAGAGATGGTCTAAACACAAAGGAAGCTGTTTTAAATTACCAGTTTCTTTTACATTTTTTTCCCCCTAAAGTGTTAGTTTATAAGAAAAATGTTTGCTGTCTGCATCAAAAAAAAAAAAAAAAAAAGATCTCTTTGTCCCTTGCAGAATGGATTGCCATTTGCAGTTACACACCAGCGAGCACCCTGCTCTAGACTGTAGTCGTTCAGTTTTAGGCTGCTTCATGCTGCCAAAGTGGGGTGAAAAAAGACATTACAAGAAACCCTCCCTCCTGATGCAGGTTTCATTGGTGTAAGCAGCACGTTTCACTGGAACAACGACTATTACCGCAAATACTGCTCTTTGCAAAAGCGAAGAGCCGAGCAGTCGATGCACGTAGCAACTGCTACTTTTGTTAAACAAACTAGGCTTTAAAAATCAGCTTTTCCAGCCCCGAGTCCGGGCCGAAGGCAGAGCGGGGCAGTACCGCAGGAGAGCACTAGGTGGCAAGCCTCTAACAAGAAGTGACTGCGGGGAGCAGAGCCTCAAGAGAGGCTTTCAGCAGTCACCCGACACAATTTCGCGTTGTGGAAAAATGTTCTTGATTTAAACACCTAATGGTTCCCATTAAGAGCTAATGTCCTCCCTATATGCTGGCACAGAGCGGCGGCGAAAGCACACAGGACAAGTTGTACTGCAGAGACTGCTTGGAGAGAACAATTCTTACCATTCTTATCTGCAGACCTTACCAAGATGTTCTTTTCCTGTTAATGTTTCCTAACAGTTACTTTTCTCCACCCCCCCATTTAATCTGTTTAGGGTTTTGCTACTGGAAAGGGCTGAAGGTTGAGATACGAAATTTTAGAAGATACAGGCTCTGCTTGATTCAGAGGGAGCCAGTTTGGGAAGTATGTGATGTGGCTTCTCTACCAAGAGCCAGCCAGGCAGCGCAGCCACGCACACGCAGCCGCGCTCGCACAGGCCAATTAGAATGTTAATAATAATTAAGTGTCTTACTCCTAAGACGCTCCTACACAGGGGAATGCTAAAGTGCCAGTCAGCTCATTTCATTACATGCAGCCAGACACCTCTCAGACCTCGTGTATTTGCTAAGGGAGCGGAGCAGAGCGATTCCAGCTCCAGCCAATCTGATTTCAGATGATCTGCTCAACAAACAAATTAGAGCAGCCTGCAGAAGAAATGTGGACCAGAAAAAAAAAAAAAAAAAAAAAAAAAAAAAAAGAAGTCCAGCTGTGGCAGCGAAGCTGTACCTTTCACCACAAACCGAGCCACGGCAAATAAATACAGGGTGAAACCTATAAATTTCCAGTTTGCAAGGGTTTGTGGGAGTCTTTATCTAGCTTTGGTTCACACGCTTCAAAGCGGCTCCATTTCAGATTTGAGATAATCCCCTAATTAAACACAAAGTCAGCCTTAAGATGCATGTCATCTGATTTCTACCCAAAAAATCAGAACTGGACACAGACTTGCCAGAGTTGTTCAGCTTGTTCAGCTCTGAGATTACATTTAACTGGACAGCAAGGGCTGGCCCAGAGGTCACCTTCCATCTGTTTGAACCACGTGAGTCACCCACCTTCCTCATCTCTCATGAATGCTGTCGTCTGGCTCACAGCTGACCACAATGTGCTGCTTATTCACAAGTCAAGCCACTTCGGATGTTGGTTTGCAAACAGCTCTGTTCTTTGATAAGCAGTAGGACAGGAGGATAGCAAGAGAGACTGGGAGGTGGGGTTGCTGCTGGAGGAGTTGTTGGGTTTGAAACTCACCCTCCTGCTAACATCCAGGAGGGAGCTAGGAAGAAAGGTTTGGAATCTATTCTCAGGAGCAGAACCTCTTGAGTGACTCTGAAGAGTTTTGGAGTTTTGTTATCCCTGGCTTAAATGGAAGGAATTTAATATGTTTCTGATATTAGAAGTGTTATGACTGCTTTTCACTCAAACATCTACTTTCAGAAGAAAAACAAAACAAAACCACACAAAAACAAACAAACAAACCAATCCCACAAACAACAAACAAAGTGAGACAAGCAGCAAAATCTACAGGAGCATGAAAACAGAAAGCCATGTTTATTCAAAGCACGCTCCAAATAAATCGGATACAAAATAAGTTAAACCAAGACTGACTCATTCACATTTCCAATAAATTAAAGGAAAAAAAATCCCATCATTTTTCACTCTATTTCACATCAGACAACAATCACAACAGACTACTCACTTAACACGATGATGACTTTACCCCTGCCCCCAAGGGGTTTCTCTTCCTCTCTTGCACAGCTCTGAAAATGATCCCATTTGCCCCATTTTACATCTCTCCCCACGTGCAGTTTGCCCCCTTTCAAGCACTCCGGGTTCACACAACTGCCTGCTTGCAGTTTCTTTTTACTGTCCTTTGAATTTTACCAGCTGCAAAAAATACACAAGCCCATGCACTTGATCGAATGCGTATGACACAGAACGCTGCACCCGAGAGTACATCCGAGTTTATGCAGATTCAGTTTTCCCAAAGGAGCAGAAGGCTGAGGAAAATCAAGCTGGTCCAGCAACACAAATCCAGCAGACAAAGAGCAAATGAAGGTCCAGCTTCTCCACTGATAACCAGAGGGGATGCTGTTGGGATAACTCATTGCTGTGGCAGAATTCTTGCATACCCAGCTTCAATGTTATCTTCAAGCCTTGGGAAATGAAAAGCTAAATAAGGAACCTAAAGCAAGGACTCAACTCTCTGTTGAGCTAGAGCCTTTCTAGAGATAGAAGGTTTCATTAAGCCTTGTACAGGTACTAATGACTTATTGCAGAATATTGGTGGAAAAGAATCATAGCACTTGGCTTAGAAGGGACCTCCGAGATCCCTTGTTCAAACTCCTGCTCAAAGCAAAACCAAGTTGCAGTGCTACATATAGCACAAGACCTTGAAAGAGAAGTGAGCAGATGTGGGGAAGTTTCTACATAAAGGTCTTCCCAGAATTTTTCAGATATTTTTATCCAAGCTTAGCAATATACAGAGTTTGCTCTAGAGCAGAGCTCTGTCACTCAACAAAAAGATTTTCTCTATTATGCTGCTGGTGTGCTCTGAGCTTCTGAGAGCATTACGGAAGGTGGAATCAGAAGTATATGGTGGAAACCAAAAGGGAAATGGTTGCATTTGAGTTTAGCACAGAAACCTGATTATAATTCTACAGGAAAACTGAGGGAGAATGGAGTAAACTCCTACACTGAGCTTACTGCTTGGAGATTCTGCCACGGTGAGGCAGAGAATTGAGAACAACCTGGAGACTTTAATGCAAGTATTCACTCCCACAGGGCTGCTGCTGACTGACTCAACTGGAACTATATTTGAAGCAGATTGGTTCGTATCTTCTGCCCACTTTATATGAGCTCAAAATCTATCCACTCACTCATGAACAAGCACTTTCTGTTTTCTCAACATCTTAATGACAACTTTTAAACAGAAAATAACAACTAAACTTGCAAATATAAGTTTGAATAACTCTAGAGGATTTGTGCTAGTGTTACTCCGAGGATATAAACTTTCAAACCATGGAAATACTGAAGTGTTCCTGATGGTCATTCTCCTCTCAGCCGTACAGTAATGAACAAACCTCGCTCGTTGTTGTTGCAAAGCATCAGTGAAACTGTAGGAGAATATTGGAAAATGTAAGAAGTATTTAAAAAGTCAAATAATCTGAGCTTTCTTATTCACATTCAGCCGATGCTAACTTTTAGAGGGATCACCATCTGTAAGTTACAGTAAAGTCAGCTGGGCAATTAGCTAGAAGCAAAATAAGCATCTCTATCTTCTGTAAAACAGAACAAATTATTTTGTAAATAAGCATTTGATCAGTTAATCATTTGATCTCGAGGGTTATGTAACCAAAGTTTTCAATCACTTCTCCTTAGCTGCCAAGAGTTTCAGAATTACGGAAGCTCTATCATTTTGTCAAGTCTTCAATGCACGGAAATGTTGAGGCATGTCCCCACAAGATCATTATCTGTCTGCCTTGCAGTTGAGAGCTCTTAGATGTTACTTTTTACATTAGCTGAGAATTGCCCAGTTGCAGTTTTTAAGTTTGTTAAGGATGACAAAGATGAGCCTGACAGAATTGCAGTGATTAAATGCTTCTTGAATTTATTTCACAACGTGCTAAATGTTTCTTATGATACAATCTTAAAATTAGAATGAACTGATCTTGTACCTACTGAAGTTTATGACATGATGAATTCTTTAGAGAGTAAATTACAATGAAACATTGATAGCAAATTACTTGGCTGTAAAGGTAGCTCATCCAAAAAACACATCATGACAAAAACAATGCATTTTATTCAGGAGTAGGTGTCTGCCCTCGTATCTGATTTCAGCAAATACGACTCTTTTCACCTTTCACTAAAAGATTTTACAGCCATTGGTGAAGGGCTAAGATTTCATAAAAAGCTGAAGAGGGATAGTTGGCTGAGAAACAGTGTGTATATTATACACTAAAAAATTAAGTGGAATGTGCATGTACTTCACAAGCACATGCTTGTGAATTTGGACGTGGTATATTTCTCTACCTTCACAGTCCTCGTTCTTTCAATTTCTTATGGGTTGTGGAATTAATTATGTCCATTTCTACCTCAAATGCAGCAGTGGAACAAATAATTTCCTTGGATAAACAGACTTGAACAGATTGCATAAGACCACAAAACATTGATTTTGTTAAGTTTGAACTTCAAATTAAGGCACAAATGAAGGTTAATTTCAGTTATTCACGTAGAGAGTCTTAAGAATTGCTTTAAAAATGTATTGAAAAAGTATCAGTAACAAATTGAAGTTTACAGGACTGAATTGTATATTCAAGGGTGGTAGATGTGAACATAAGGAGAAAAAACACAGGATTTGCTAAGGGATATGACATTTCTTTAAATTGCCCCTTCAAAAAGGGCATTCTCCCCTTAACCACATACTTATTTCCAAGATGGGTGATCACCCGTGGTCAGCCCAGCACTGTGTTCCAGCTCACCTGAGCTGCTGGCTTTGGTTATTCTCAGTAATCAGCAGAGAGTGAAAAAGTAGGTACGAGTGCCAGGTTAAAACTGGAGACAGGCAAGGACGGTTTAGTTCCACCTCCGTAACCACTGCTCTGTCCTGGGCAGATCACAGCTCAGCTGGAAGAGGGACTGTAACCATAAACCTCCCACAGGCGATTCAGACTGTTCCCACCAGCTGCTGTGTGTTCTCCACCATAACCAGACCAAACCAGCACGCTCGCTCTAGGCAGCTGGAAACAGCCAGCACCAAAGCAGTGGGAGCCTGCCTCATGTTCTGGCTTTATTACTGCATTAGTTTTTACTTCCATCCAGGTGATAAGGAAGTTGGTGCTGTAATTACTATTAAATTTGCAGTGTGATTGGTCTGGAGTCTTTATACACAAACATCACTTCGGGACGCTGAGCTGAACTCTCAATTCAGAGAGCCCCAGAAGCTGACCTAGTTGTGTTCACACTTCCTCTGGAGACATGGTAAAAATTTAAGCCAGGGAAACTAAAACTCCCTCTGCAGTAAGACCAGAGATGATGTCACTATGGAGACAGTTTGGACTTAACTGTCTTCCAAGCTTAGCGATGTCTATCTTGTCAGCAACAAAGGGGATTCAAACATCGAACAGACTCCAGTACCTTCTATCAGCTCCTTGGGGGATGTTATGTCCCCGTGGTGTTACAAGGGGCTCTCCAGACGTGACAGTCCCTCATTAAGATGGTGTGATCCGTAGAACTTTCCTGCTTACATTTGTGGGCTTGACCACGTTGAAATAAACCCATGAGAAGTTCTGTCTTTAGCAGCATTGTGGACCAAGGCTTTTCCAGATGCCTCTTCAACCCAGTGCTTTGGAGTTAAGCATTTCCAATGTATTAATGTAAGGCTTTAGGAAGCTTTGTACGGTTATATTTCCTGTTTAGTATTAGCACATACCTGCAGCCAGAGCTTCATGCACAAATGTACATGTATAATAAAAACTTTGACAAGTCCTAGTCAGAGTTTAAGAACTTTAAGACCTGAAAACTTCTGCACCCATAAAAGGGTAAAGTGTGACCCTTGCACCCATTTCTGATTCTACAGCCTGCCCATCACCGTGACGATGCAGAACAACCCTGCAAGGGGCAGGTGCTCCATAAGGTCAGCTGCTATCAGCAAAGATGCCGTGGCTACTGCAGAGCTCTTCTATAAGGCTGCTGACTCTTTTCATGGCATCACATGAAACACAGAAATAAATAGCTCCTCTTCTATGATCACAGCATGGAAGTTTTGCTTTGCTGTCTATCCCTTCTCATTAACAGCATAAAACACAATGCAAGATAGGGATTAGACACAGAGCAGGCAAAGGCAACAAAGCCAGGGGAAGAGCTCAAGGAGTACAAGGATTGGCACACGTGCCAATAAAACCAGTCCTGGTTTCAGCTACAAGTTGCACCCTCAGAAGCCAGAGCTGAATTTCTCTCTGAGAGCAGAGGAGCAATAGGTGTAGACACTCTAGACCACACAGGCGTCAACACCCATTTCCTTCTCCCGAGCCTCTGTGCAGGTGTTAAGAGAAACCACTCCCCCAGCAAACTGTCATAAAACTGTTGCTTTTTCTTTTCTGAAGTCCTCTCGAACACAAACAGGCACACGCTCTTTTCCTGTGAAGAAAGTTTAGGGTTTTTTTTCTATTTAAATTACAAACATATCAGAAATCTTCCTCACCACAGCGCATCCTGTCTTTTCTCTGTCTGACATTTAGAGTACAAACTCTTTAGGGCAGGGTCTGTCTTTACCTTTTATGTCTTCTACAGAGCCAAGTCATGTTCTTGATGTTAAACAGTAAGTAGAAAAGGCCCAAATACATATAGAAGGTTATATGACAAATGCCTCGCTTATGTATGATACACACGTGACATGGACAGTCAAACAGTCCTGTACAAGAAACCTCTCTACCAGTGTAGACAAGAAAAGCGATCCCGACTCGTGTGCGGGGGCAGACACACGTGGTGCAGTGTATAAACGAGGCCCCTGTAAATGAACGTGCATGCATCTGATTTTTTAACATCTCCAGGATCTCTGCAGTTGGGGAGGAATAGGCAGAAGCAGAGAAAGAGAGCTGCAGAGGGAAGGCATGTTGTCTGTAGTTCACCTCTTCACGATTCTTATTGGTGAGAGGCTCAGGAAGGTGGGAATGACTCAGCCACACGCAGAGACATTGTGCATTGGACTGTACATCTGACAAAGGTTGAGAACCACTGCCCAGTGTGACCCCTTTCCTGGGCAAAAGCAAAGCAAATACATCTCTCTCAACAAGTACCAGCCTCAGTCAGGCGCCATGATGACATCAGCCTTGCTTTTGCAATTATTTAACCTCTGTCTTTCAGATCAGCAGTGAGCCAGCAAGGGTGACTAATACACACATCAGCTCTGGGAAGTCACCAACACCCTGAATAGGGTGCCAGCCCCCAGAAATGAACTGTTCTTTCACGAGTCTGGTTTGTATTTGGGGGCAGACTGTATGAAATCAAACATTATGTGTTATAAGAAACTACAGACAAACTTCTGTGTCTCATAGAAATGTCAGTTCTTTTGTCAGAAAGTTGCAGATGGAGCAAAGATATTTGCTTTCTCTCATTTGTGTGCATTATTTTGTACTACCCCCTCCTAACTCGGGCTCCCGCTCTCACTCTCCATACAAGCACAAAAAAAAGTAGCTTCTCTCAACAGGCATCTACAATAAACATGCCGATACTTGAGATGTAAACCAAGAGGCTGGCATTATAACAGAGCCTCTAAATCAACCGCAGACCTTGTTAGCATAATTAGCGATAGGGCTGGTGTCTTACAAGATCCAGGACAGAAAGTGGAAAAATGGTAATAACAATAAAAAAAATACAGTTATATCCAAACAGTCGCTGGGATGATTGCTGATGGTTCAAAAGCAAGTCAGATCTTGTGTGAGACAAATACATTTTATATGATATTTAATCTCCCAGGAATTCTGCCGGAAATACTCAGAAGCTTGTTAGAGAAAAATAGGAGAATCTACTCACGTGAACAATAAAAAGATTCTTGTGCGGAGCAGCTACTGTGACTCCCATCCTCCTAATAGGTGCCCATCTTGTAATTACAAGCGTGCTGAAAAGTAACGCTGCTTCCACTGCTCTTTGCTACTAATTTGGAGCCTCGGAGACAAAGACAGTAATGGTCTTCCAACTGAAACTCCAGTAGGACGGAGAAACACAAGGGAGGGGATTTGTTCAAGAACACCTGGAAGTCAGTAGCAGAGCCAGAAATAGTATCTGTCTAATCTGTCTATAGGGCCCTCAGAGCCCTAATGGCCCCAACCAGTCCCACCTGAAGCCTCCACCCTCTGCCCATGGGCCCAGGAGCCCCACTTCAGCTCAGCCCTGGGGCTTCACTCACCATGTGAGCAAAGCTGTTAGGAGCGCCTGTCTCCAGTTCACACACAGCCCTGCCCATGCCTGACCACCCACCTTGTTATCTTGGCCCATTGGCTAATTTCCTAGCTTGACCGCAGCTATGATGAGCATACCTCATCATGATGGACCTGCCTGGTGATCCCTGGGCTGTGTCTGACCCTGGTTAACCTTACTAAACCTGATCCTGACCTGAGCATTGACTTCTTGGCTTGAGGTCAGACCTGCCTCGTTACCACAGAATTGTCTGATGATCTGGGCTCTTGGTTGAAGCTGGTTACCACTCCCAGGCCTGCCCTGCTTGCCTCACTTGAGGGCTGTGGGACAGAGTCCCAGGCTGGTGAGGACCTTGACCTGGACCCTGACCTTGCAGCCACAATATCCCCTTCAGTTCCCCATCTCTTTTTGGAGCAGCTGGTGCCTATTGCACCCTGACATTGTCCTCGTAGAGCACCCTGCCTCACATACTTTTTTCCATAGCACCAAGGGCCGGATGAGAAATGCCACTTATATTTTGATATGACTGGGCAACAGAAGCAGAAAGAAATTAAGATACGAACTCAAATGGGAACTCTTCTTTGTTGACTTAAGCATGTCCTTCCTCCTACTTCTTATTGGAGATGGTGGTATTGTCTGCCCCAGTGCAAGGCAGCAGCAAAAGGTATTCAGGGTGTAGGAAGAAGTTCACGTTCTGCTTCAATGTCCCTTAAGAATACTAAATCTTGGCTGAGTGATGAGAGCAGAAGCGAGAGGAATCAGGCTTTGGCAGGAGAAAGTGACCACAGCAGAGGGCTTGAGACCATGGGAAGGGGAAGCACCATTACATTACCCAGCAGGGCAATGTGAGGATGCAGATGCTTCTAGTGGGGAGGAGATTTGTGTTAGGCTACAACACAGCACAAGGATAGCTCTAGCTCTTGGAGCTGAGAAAGGCAAATGGGTTAAGCACCCACTGGATGGAGGATGTGAGGTGAGAAGAGATCATAGCAGAGAGGTTGTCCTTTGCCAGATGTTAGACACATGCTCTTAACTGCAGCTGGGTCTGGATTCTTTGGTTCAGAATGTGACATTCTGTCAGGGTTTATCTTGCGCTGGTGGACCTGCATGTCTGGAGATCTAGTTCCACGTGGGGAGAGCAGAACAGCTCATCCAACAGTTTCATCTCTAACGACAGTCTCATTTAGGGTTGTATTTTCACATATAACAGGAGAAATTCTACATACAACTCATGCTGATGTTATAAGGCAGCAATTGTCTAAATCTTCATATACAGGCAATTATTGGCCTTTTAATTTGGAAGCTGAAGGAGGTGACTCAACAGAAAAGGATTCAGGCTGAGACAGCAAGGTCTTACCTTGGGAGTTGGATATACAGCAAGAAAGAAAAATAACTTAGAGGGAGGCAGGAAAAACTTTGTGTTGTGGAAGTTTAGGGTGTGGAATGCAGCTTTTCCCACAGACAGTTCCTCTGCCTCCTCTTTTCCATCCCTCAGACATCCATGTGCAGCCTCTAGAGTGACTGTGCAATTAAGAGAGGAAGAAAGAAGTTAATGCTTTGTACCTTTGTAGCATCTAATACCTCAGTAACTACAAACCTCCTCAGACACAGCTTACCTATCTCAATAGTACAGCTCTTTTATGAGACCTGGGTCTTGCTAGAAGTCTATTTTAATCTAGAGATTAGAAATCTCTGTCAGACCCACAATTTACAGTGTTGAATTAAAGACCAGGATCCATGCTTTTCCAGGAATGGATGTGGTGAAGGAAAACTGTGGATTACACCTCTCCGGGGTCCTGCAAGTGGCTCATTAGCCTCGAGAAGCACAGAAACTCTCTTAGTCTCTCCCTGCTGGAGGCAAGCCAAGGCAGTCTGCCTTATTCTTACATGAAGTAGTATCTGAAGAAAGATCAAAGGATGAGACCAAGATTTCATGGCTAGTGAATCAGGCAAGTCTGCAGAGGGTTTCGATATGATCTTTACAATAAAGCAAAAACTTCTCTGCTTAGTGACATGTTAGTTATGGGATATTAATTTTCTAGGTTTTACTAATGTGAGTGTTAAATTCCTTGGGTCAGTTGATGGCTCTATAATTTCATACTTTTCACACGGGAAAAAACTGATGCAGATGTTTTTAAATGTGGTGGGGGCTCGGGTGTATTTTTGAAATGTAATGTCTGAGATTCCTTCACTTTCAAAGGGATTTGGAAGACTCACTTGGATGTTTTAGAGAACGATACCTTAATCAACCATTTCCTTGAAGAGATACCGCTGAAGACAGCGAGCAAAGCTCAGTAAATGATTTTAGGGAGCAGCTAGCGGAGATGAAGGTGATCTGTTACTGTCCCTTTGCCCTTTCGCCAGAGCACCTTAAAGCACTCTGTAATCACAAATGCAGGAATTTGCTTCCCTTCCACTCATCCCCACCCCATCCCTGGCTATGGGAAAGAAAAAAACTATTATGACAATTGGGTAATTGTAAAACAGAGTAATTAAGCGGCTTGCCAAAGGCCAGGTAGCCAAACTGGGGAACTGATCTTAAGCGTCCCAGTTCCTGCTCCTCCTTTGTAGCCGATACACACAGACCCTGCTGCTGAAAGGTCAGAATACTTCTTCCCTGGGGAAGATTTCATTTCCTCCTTTGAACGCTGAGGGAGGGGCCCCTCTAAATCACAGGTTAGGCAGGCACTCAACTGACTTAACACAATGTACTTCCCTACACCATGTCTTGAAGGTGTAGTTAGATGTTATTACATGTATTGCTGTAGCTCCTAGAGGTCTCTGCCAAGAGCAAGCCCCATTGTGTTGGACACCGTTCACACACGGTATGAGACAGTCCCTGCTCCCAAAGAACTTTAATATTCTTTGATATTTCTGGGAAACATTTCATGCGAGAATTTCAGCATAGAGTACAGGGCCTGCTTCTTCCTTTTAACCTGGATTACAGCAGGATAACTCCACTCACCTCAGTGCATACCTATTGGAGATGAGACTCCAGATGCCTTATGGTGCTGTCTCTCTTTTTAAAAACACTGCAGCATGTATAACAAGGAATCAGGAAATGAGTGGGCAGTTGGCATTAATTTCCTCCATGTCACCATTCATGGTTGCTGTTGTGGAAACACAGCAAGGCACGGCAACTGCTATTTCAGTGCATAGAGCCATCCCTGAGCCCCAGATGGTGACCATATGATCTGTCCCTCTTATGGACCATAGACATGTTTTTTATCCTTAGTATTTGATTTCTGCATGGAAAAAGGGCTCACCTAAATCTGCGTAACCACCACAGCACCTGGGTGCAACACAGGTCCCTTCAGGAATCCAGTAAAGACCCAGACAGAGGGTAAACAATTTGTGGGAAAAGCACAACCTGACTCAATTAGAATTTCCTCCATGAATAGCTCCCTATGTCAGAACTTAAGGCCCCAATTCATAGGGAAATCTGGGACCCATTTCCTCAGGAATTGCTAGCTATTTATGCAGAGAAAGTACTGCATTCTGATTTTGTTTTCTGGACAGTCTGGGGTGGGCTTTACTGCTCACTTGAATAGACTGGATTTATGCTGAGCTGGTAGCAACAGGATGACAAGAGATCTGTACTTCTAAATATTACCACTTGTGTCCTTCAGCACCCCATCTCTCCTCCCAGCAGAAAGTGTTCAGGTAGATGCTGTAGATGAACACATCCTACCACCTCTGCTGACTTTGTCAAAAAACCCCAAACTCCACCTGGATGGTATAAAATGGAGCAATCTTCTGTCATCTCTTTGCTAAAGAGCCCAGAAATACCCGGGGACCAAGATACAGGTCTAGCCACGACTGGGGGAATGCTGGCATTTAGGAGGATAACGGTCCCTGTGAAAGAACCACCTGTGAGCCAGAGCCCCGTACATCCCATAAAGCTCACTTCTCTTAGAGTTAAGGGACAGTTATCCTTGTTCAGAAGGGTCTTACTGTGTCCTTTACTCTGGCAAATAGGATTTGTCTGTGGAATAAGATACTATAAGAGGTGAAGGAGCCTGGTACAGTCTGACCTTCAAGCAATAGTTACGATGATCTTCCAAAACCTTCAGTGTGTGTAATACACCCTTCTTCAAATGCCCAGCCTTAGCCACACACCCCTGTGCAAACAAAATTGGATCTAATTCCAACTCCTATGGCCTTTCCTAGAGTTAAACAAAGTCTTGTGGAGCTGAATGATAACAAATCACAGAAGGAGGGAGACATTGCATGAGAGAAAAAAAAAAAGCAAAACATCTGTCACTGACATTTCAAAAATTCTTATTTGCCCGCCTCCCCTGATTTCACCAGAGCTGTATAACTTTATGCCAGCTTCGAAGTTAGTTTCTCTTTTTCAAAACTCTTTCTTCTGATGAGCTCTGAAATCAGCAGAGGTGTTCAGGCAGACGTGTGTAGGCTGTCTTAGACAGCAGGGGCTTCAGGCAAGAAGAATTTCAGGCCAATAGTGGCAAGAAAGAGAAAAGGTTGGTGGTGGAGGAACAGAAGATGAAGAGGGAACCAGCGAGAGGCAATTCTTGTGGTTTGGAAGTTCCTGTGGCTCTATGTACAGTCAGCATTTCTGTCTGCAAACAGAAACATTTGTTTGCTCTGCAAGCCAGATTTCTCAACCTTTGGCCTTCTGACCTTCACCGTATCTGGCACTATGATCAGGTGTGAGCTTGTAATTCACCGCTCGAAGGGTCAGAGCTTCTTCATTCAGCCCACCAGCCAGACTAGATGGGGTCTACCCTTTCTGTCACCAAACCTGAAAAGACTACCCCTGTGAGACAGAATGGAGGTTAAAGGTTGTACGAGGAGAAAGCCCCAGAACCACTGGCTTCAGGGGGAGGTTTATCTGAGCTTAAATATTGCTGTGTTGTCCAATTGCAATAAAGTCAGATTTCAGGCGTAAGGAGAATCTAGGCATGAGCTGCACATTGTTTCTGCATGGTGCTCGGGCTCAGACAAGGGTTCCACCTGCTCAAGTGTATCTACTGCTGCCTCTGTGCGACTGGCAGAAGAAGAAGAAAGTGATGTCTTTGTATTTGACCAGAAAAGTCATTCAATTTGTCCTTATCAAATAAAAATAAAATAAAATAAGACGTTTTAAGGCAGAACAGTATCTTTATACCACAGGCCCGTGTTTATTGCCATATAAAATTCCCTGTTTGCTTACACCCCACCCAGGCTCTTGTACACACCTGCATAAGTCTATAATTTTATCCCATGAATCATTCTGTACCATCGGATCACACCCAAATTACCAGAACTCTAAAGAAGTGGCAAGTTCATTATGCTGGTTTTCATCTTTCAATTTTAAAATAAAAGAATTTTTTATTGGTGCCCTGAATCCACAAGCATTAAAAAGAAAAAAAAAAAAAAAAAAAAAACAAAAAAAAAAAAAAAAAAAAAAACCAACAAGGAAGAAAAAAA
>JANHGN010005825.1:0-16740 GCA_024605025.1 Megaceryle maxima | reverse complement strand
GGGGGGTTGGGAAAGTTGGGGAAGAAAAAAGGGGTTCATGAACCACCGGCCTTTTTGGGTGGTTTGCATCGGGGGAGGGCCGGGGCCTTTGTGTCTTGGGGGGCAAAGCTTGAGGTCAAAAAGGGAAGGGGGTGGGTGGGGTTGGTCTAGAGAGACGGTCAAGAATTGGGTTTGGAGGGATGGGGGGAAATAGGTGCCCTGAAGCACAGGTGATGGGCTGGGGAGCCCAGGCCCAAGCATCGGCGTAGCCAGTTGGGATGAATCAACCCAGAGCAAGAATCCTCCTTTGATCGTCACCCTAAAGGGGAAAAAAATGGGGTGAAAGAGTCTAAAATCAGGGCTCACTGGGGTGCCCAGGGTGCCCAGCACCAGTGGGTGCAGCCCCAGTCCATTCCCAGCCCAGCCAGAAGCGAATCAGAAGCGACTGTTGCAATCATAGCAAATTTGTGTTATGCTTTGGTTTGGCTTTTCCCCCTTTCTCGCTTTTTAAAGCCCAAAAAAAAAAGCGCCACGTGCAGTGCAGAAAATAAGAAAACCACCCAAAAAAAACCCCCCAAAAAAACAAAACACAAAAACCAAAACCAAACCACCAACAAAAAAAACCCCTAAAATCTTCTTTTGCTCATCCCATTGGCCTCCGCCGGGATTTCGGGGGCTCAGGGCGGGTGCCCCCGGGAGCTGGGCCACGTGGCAGCGTTTAAGCGGGAGCCGTAAATCACAACCAGCTGCCGAGTGGGGAAAGCAGAGGAAAAGAGAAAAAACACCCACGGTGGCAGCTCCGACCGCAGCCGCTGCCTCATGCTCCAGGCCCCCCGGGGTTTGGAGATACATCGGGGGTGCTCCGGGGGGGGAGGTGTGTGTCCTGCTTTGGGGATGCTCAAGAGTTGAGATCCCTCCCCCCTCTACTTTGCACGGCTTTTGGGTGGCATTGCAGGGGTGGCACATCCAAGAGTTGACCCAAAAGGTTTTGCTTTTCAGAGGGTACTTTCCAGGAGCTCTTTGTAGAGTCCGGTGGTTATTGGGCTCCTAAAGAATTTGGGAGCATCCCAAAAATCCCATTCGTAGGGTTGGTGCATCTTGCTATGCGTGCTGTGGTCACTAGATGGGGAGATAACAGCTTAGCATGAGCGTGAGGAGCTGCTGCCTGCTCCTGCCTGGCTGACAAAACTCCTCCAGCCCCACAGAGCTGGGATTTCCAGCCAAGAACTTGTGCTGGAGGTGGAGATGCGCCCCAGCACCCCTGCGGGGAGGCGATGGGCACCCACTGAGCTTCATCCCAACATGTCCAGGTCCGTTAAAATAGGGCAGATGTGGTCCAGAGCTTGTCCTCACCCCGTGGCCGCCTGGATTCTGCTGCTCCTGGGGGTGGGAGGTGATGGAAGATCCCCCCAGCCCCTAAACATCTGGACCAGCTCCAGCACCCAACAGGAGAAGCTGCAGGAGATGCAATGGGTGCTCCATCAGTAGTGATGCAGTGCCTCATCCTTCTTCCCCTGGGAGGTGAAGAGGAGGGTGAAGCCGCTGCCCAAGCACCCCAGACAGGATGCAGGATCCCTCCCTTCCCTCCTCATCCTTGTCTCCCACGAGCCACGAGGGTCCCCAGTCCAGGGCACCGAGCCCTCCCCAGCCATCCACCCATGACAGCCGACAAGCGGCGAATCCTCGTCGGCGAGCACTGGAACAACCGGCTGGAGCCGTATCTTCCCAGTGCCGTGAGACTCGTCTCTATCTCGCCTCCCCAGGCATGAGTTATAATGTGCAATAAAAAGAAAATCAGAGCACTGATGCCAGTTACTGTGACTAATCCAAGACCCAGCCTATTAACTGGTGAGTGGAGCATCCGTCTCGGCTCTCATTAGAAACTCAGCCAACTACCCAGGGATAAATCTTTCAGCGCGTGTGGGAGCGCAGCTCGGTGGTCAGAGCATCCAGCTTAGCGGGGTTTTTGCTACTTGTGAAGAGGCCAAAGGGCATCTGGGCTCTGGTTGGCAACAGAGGGATGCACAGGGGTGGAGGTGGACACCTGGGTCCTGTCTCCAGCTTTGGGATGGGGAGGGGAAGGGGCTGGTGTGTTGCAGCAGAGGATAAGGAAGCAGGATGAGCCTCAGGAGCATCCCATGCATGTGGAGGTGAGGAAGGGAAACTGAGGCATGGAGCAGTTAACGCTCAGGCAGTGCTGTATACTACTGTCGGTGGCCTCCCATCACCAGCAGCATCTCATCACCAACAGCATCCCATCACCAGCAGCAACCCATCACCAACAGCATCCCATCACCAACAGCATCCCATCACCAACAGTATTCCACTGCCAGTGGCCTTCTATCAACAGCAGCATCCTTCCAACAGCACCCCATCAGCAGCAGCAACACATCACCAACATCATCCCATCACCAACATCATCCCATCACCAACAGCATCCCATCACTGACATCATCCCATCACCAGCAGCATCCCATCACCAACATCATCCCATCACCAACATCATCCCATCACCGACATCATCCCATCACTGACATCATCCCATCACCAACAGCATCCCATCACCAGCAGCATCCCATCACTGGCATCATCCCATCACCAACAGCATCCCATCACCAACACATCCCATCACCAACAGCATCCCATCACCAACATCATCCCATCACCAACATCATCCCATCACCGACATCATCCCATCACCAACATCATCCCATCACCAACAGCATCCCATCCCAATAGCATCCCATCACTACCAGTGTCCACAGCATCCCATCACCAACTGCACCCCATCACCAGTGGCCTCACCCACCCTTTCCTGAAGGCCACAGTGGCCCCTCCTCAGCGTGGCCGCTCCTGCCCGCGCTCTTATTTGCTTTATCCTCCACTCTCTCCATTAATCTCGACGTGATTTACAGGGATGTGTTAATTTATCTTTTTCTCCCTCCTTTGCCAGGCTGGACTGGAAGGTCCACACCTTTTTATAGCGCAATAAAACCAGCACAATGAAGAGGATTTCGTGAGGTTTTCCAGCTGTGGGGGAGCAAGAGGATGTCACAGGAGGCGAGTCAGGGACCTGGGACACCATGGCCACCTGTGCGAGGAAGCGATGGCTCAGGCATGGAGGTGTAACCCATCCTAAACATCTTCCTGAGATGTTTGGCGGCATCTCGCTGTGGATGGCCATGAGGGATGCGTGTCTTCGTGCCTCGGTTTCCTTCCTGGCTCCACGCATTTGGGCGTTGCGGCTTTACCGATGTGGCCAACCCTTCACGTGCAGGGTGGGGAGACCTCTCGGCTCAACAACGACCACAGTGGTGTGGTCACATTGGTCCCCCCCTTACCCATCCTGAAGCAGTGGAGCTTGGGCTGGAGCTCCAGATTCCCTCCCTTAAATCCAAACGGCTTCCCCAAGCTCTTCCTCCTGCAAAATGTTCCCTCCAAACCCCACTTTGCTCTTGAATTTGAAATAATTCCCGTTACTTTTGGTTCCAGCCCAGCGCTGGTGCAGACGTTGGCTTCCAGTTGACCAGTGCTTTACGGGAATCCCTCCCAGTTAAGCCACCAGTGCCAGCGCTGCCTTGGACGGGGGCGTTGATTTAAAAGCTCCTCGCAGCTGCTTAACATAAAACTGTCGTCTGTCAACTTCAGCGAAATCAATCGAAAGTAGATTCAAATCCAGTTGAAAATCCCCAGACCCGGGGCCTGGGTGCCATAAATCGATATCGAAAGCAGATGTCAAATGAAACTGGTATGACTGGGAGGGAAGATGGTGAGTTAAGATTTCCCTGCAGCCAAGAGAGCAGCAGGTGAGCACGGATGGTCCCATCTCACTGTGGTTTAGTTGCTCTGGAGTTGCCTGGAGAGTGGCCACAGGGTCCGAAGGGCAATGCAAGGTAACAGGAAGTGGAAGGGAACCTCTGGTCCCTCCACGCCAACTAGGAGACAAATCTGAGCTCTTGTTGAGGCTCTTTGGGGTGTCGCAGAACGATCTGGTTCAGCTGAGGTTGCAGGGATGAGCAGCGTTGACTGGAAGGGCTCCTGAAGGACTTTTGGCCAACACTGGACTGTTCGAGATGGCCAAGGCTTGACGATATCAAGGATGAAGATGCCAAGGATGGAGATTGTCCACTGGCCCCAGGGCTTTCACCCTCCTTAGCCCACACAGGCATTGAGAGCTGGACTAGAGTCTATGGGGACCTTCATGGTGGTTCCTCTACCCTACCTCCAAGGTCATCCCTCCAATGGCACAACTTGGCCGATGCCCTTGGCTAGAGACCACTGCTGAAGATCAGGGATGTGAGACGCAGCCAACACATCTTGGACTTGGATAACATCCTCTTCTCTCCAGCCTGGAGCAGACCTCACTGTCAATCTTGAATTGGCCACTTTGGCGAGGTTTTCCCATTCACCTACACATCATGGTGGACAGGGAGCCAGCTTCCTGCCGCCTGCCACCAGCCCTCCTCCTGGAGGACCTAAATCTTTTCTGGAAGCCTGTCGTAAAATCCCAGGCTCAGAGGTGTTTTTACAACCCCTCATCCCACCCGCGGCTGCGGCTGGGGCCGGCGTGGAGCAGTGTCCCTGCGGGGAGCTGGCCCTCGCCTCTTGGCCGGGGCTCATCTGGCATCGCCGCGTGTGAGTAGTCGCCTTGTCAAGGAGCTGGAGCGTCTCCAACCTGATGGTTTTCATTTCATCGTCAGCTCCTTGCCAACATCCGGCTTCGTTGGCTCGCCGCTGACCACGGCGGGAGAGTCCATCGGGCGGGAGAGACCTGCCAGAGTGGGTGGTGGGATCATCCTGATTGCTGCTGAGCACCACCCAGCCTGGGTTGCTTCACTGGTTGGTTTCCCCCATGTGCTCTTTTTTATTGATTTTTTACAGAAATACCACCTGGGCAGGTTGAGTTGTGGCTTCTGGATGGTCCCAGAGCACCTCTAGCACCACCAAGGACATACATGGCTCTTGGGATGATGCACATGTGATGGGACCAAGACGTGCCAGGGGCCGGGGTCATTGCACACACATGTTGCACCACACACGTGGTCACCTTTGGATGACCCCATCTGCTCTTCCCAGCATCAAATCCAACAGCAGCGTCAACTCAACGGTGTTGACTTGGTGGCCACAAGCCATCAGCATGGATTTCTCGAGCCTGAGGGACCCCCAAAGGGGTTGTGCCAACCCCCCGTGGGTGGGGACACACCTCAGCTCCCCAGCACGATTCCTCATCCTCAGCCAACCAGCAGCTTGGCCAAGCGCCCGCATCTCCCACCTCGTTAACGTCGGGGGGATTGAGGGGGCTTTGGTATCACCCCCAAATGCCTTGACCTTGGAGAATTGTCCATTTCACGTGGGCTTAACAGACCAAACAGCAACGCTCAAGCATTGGCTGGGCACGAGCTGCCTTATCTTGGGGCTATTACGGTAGCACCGCGCCGCCGTCGCTTTATAAGGATGGATGGTTAGATGGAGATAATAAAGCCCAGGAGCATTAAATCTTCGCGAGACACCGGCCACGCTGCCTCATCCACCAGCCTGAAAGCCCTCTAGATGTTTTTCATAATTCGTAATTACTTTTTTACAGTTCTCTCCCATAACTCTGTCCATCATCTGGGTCAAAATATACAACGGCGTGGGGGAGCGGGAGTCATAAAAACGCGAAAACAAACAGTTTGTCTTCGGGGAGATTAACGCACAGTTAAAAGACCCATTTTAACACCCTCGCCGTGCCGTCAGCCAATTAGCTGATATAATGGGCTCCGCTTGATATTTGAGTTTTATTTTATTTCATTTCGCAACGACACCGACGCGCTGGATTCTGAACACGTGACCTTTAATTGGAGGAGGCATCTTCGAGGCGCGCGGCTTATGCAAGAAAGCAGCGATTCGGGGCTAATCCGGAGCGGATCAGGCGAAGGGAATTCACTCTGGAATTCACCACCCAAAAAAAGGCATTGAGGGTGGAATGAGGAGGGTCCTGATGGGCGGATGGGGCAGCGTTGCGTTGACGGTAAGTGGCCGCGGAGGATAATTGAGTGGCGTGGGTTGTCTGATGGCTACAAAGGGTTGAGGGTCCTCTTTTGAGGGTCTTTTCTGCTGTTTCGATGAAATTTGGCAGAGCTGAGCGTCGCTGACCAGTCCAGTTGGTCTTGGCCTCTGGGTTCAAAGCCTCTGGGTCTTGGCCTCCGGGTTACGAAGCGACGCGCACACTCCCACGCAGGGAACAGTTACATAAATCACCGTTTTTTTTACCCCTTTACCCTTTCCAGTTGTCTACTTTTAAAATAAATGACGTCAGAGATGTGTCTCCAAAAAAAACCCCAAACCACTAAACCCAACCCCGCAGCCCTCCTGCCCCTCCTTCTGCTCTTTGAGAATCCCTAAAAAAAACCATAAAATAAATAAATAAGTGACTGGTTTCCAAACATCCCATTCATGGGAGCTGGAAAGGGGCCACGTTTGGCTCCAACGGAGCCGTGTCTTTTCTTGGCTGCAGCTGGAGAGATCTGGGGCAAAATATCATGTGTTTGATAGCTCTGCTGGCTGGAAGGGATGCTGTGATGGAGGCGTGGGGGTAGAGAATGATTTTGCCCCAAGAGAGGAAGCCGAAAACCATAACTCCTCGTGAAAGTGATATTTTTGGAAAGTTTGCCGCGGCTGGTGGTGCTGGAATGCAGCTCCTCGCGGCGAGTGACAAGGAGGAATTATGCTGGGACAGAAAATGGCCTTTCTTCGCCCCCCTGCCCGGCTCACATCAGGGCTGACACCCAATATTTTTTTTTTTTGGAGGTGAGGAACATTTCCCGGGGCGGTCCCGGTCCCTTCCCTCATCTGCGGCTGCAAGCGCTGGATTTGCTCAGGGACAGCGTCGTCCCTCCCAGCTCTCCCCTCCCATGTCTTCCTCGCAAAGCAGCCACCCTCCTCCCCCTAGACCCCATCTCCAGCCCCACATCCCTTCTCCGATCAGGGAGAACCACTTGCTGCAATAGATGTGGCCACCGATGGAGCTTTTCCACCCTTTATTCCCTTTCCCAGCAGCTTTTTGCTACAGATTTCTTGCTTCGCTTTAGATGAATCCATCTGAGCAGGAAAGCAGCCCCTGAGCAGGACACATCCAGGATTTTTCTCTTAAAAAAAAAAAACCTGGTTGTTGGCACAGGATGGGTCCCTGATGCCTCCCCCATCTTGAGAAGCCCAGACCCCCCCAACCCATACTGGGAACACTGAGGTGGAGACAAACAGCCAAAAGGGATCTGTGGGGGATGTCGTGGTCCTTGGGCACCCCCATAGCCTGTGGGTTTGGGGTCCTGAGTTGTTTTTACCCCCGTGACGTTTAAAGATGGATTTGGGGCCATGGGAACTGCCCGGGGCTGGGCTGGAGGGAAGTTTTCCATGATGGATCACTGGAGTTATTATCCCTGTGAGGGGGGGGGAGAGCATGTGGGGCTTGTAGCTTGGAAAGAAAAGGAGGAAAAAAATGTACATGGAAGGGGGGGGGGAGGAGAAAGAAAAAAGAAAAAAAAAAACCCAACACATTAGGAAAATGAAACCAACTGATGACAAAATTGCCTTGGTTAAACATCTGCAGAGCGTTACGGACACGACGCTGCCTTCAAACCAGACACGCTGCTCCAGCTGCCCTCTCCCAGCTTGGTGAGCCCTCCTCGCTCTCCCGCTCGGCTCCGAGGAAAGCGGCAGCTTTTATAAATAGCAGCTGAAAGGTCCTGGGTGGGAATTTGCCTGACTTAAGAGGCCTCTATTTAGCCTAAGCTTTGGCAGCTCCCACAAGGGGGAATCAAGTGTGAGCCGGCATCCCGGGTGACCCGATCCCGACCTGTCTGGGTGATGGGATTTGAGGGTCCAGGGGTCAAGCTGAGTTTCCATCTCAGCAGCTTGGTGGCACCTCTGGCACTTTTGGTTGGGCTTCTTCATTTTCAACATCAGGGTGTCCCCACAGAGCCATGAGAAAAGGGGTATTTTGGGCTGGCTCTCCTCTCTTTCACTTCTGAGAGTTAATTTGGGGGGCTGAAGATCAAATAACCACCTTGATGTCTCTTGAGATTCATCCTGTGATGAAATCCAGGCCAGCAGCAGGTGAAATCCCCCCATGGAATCAGCTGCTCCACATCTTGGGTCCACCTGGATGGATCTTGAGCTGCTCACTCACAGCGAGGTTTCCCCCCACCCCCCGTGTGCCCACCCTCACGGGAACACCAACCCCCTACCTGCATCCCACCAGGATTTTGGGAGGAAGGACCACAGCCGCCGGGTGTCCCTGCCGCAGCATGGAGCAGCCTGAATCCCCCACCCACCCACGGAGCCAGGGCTGATAGGTGGCCAAGCAGCTGCGGGATGAGCCAAGAAACTGTTTAGATCCAGCAACTCAAAATCTGGCAACGTCCCCATCTGCGCAAAAAACTTTTCGCTTGGCTACCAGGCTGTTTTCCATCCTCGGGTTATTTCTCCAGCTCGGTTCATGTTTATAGTGGATTAACCTGCTGTGAGGAGCCCAGGTATTATTTATGGCTAATTATTGGCATTTGGCTGGCTGGGAGGATTGCAGGAATATGATCCTGTGGTGCTTACACGGCTTGTTCCAAACTGCGTTCGTCTCCTCCGCCTGAGCGTGCGTGTTTATGGTGCCAGCTCACGTTATTTTCATTACCCCTTTTCCCACTAATAAACTTTTGGTCGAACCAGACTTGAGAAGAGAAAAGCCTTTGCAGAAGATGTTTTGGTGTCTTTCCAAAGAGCCATTGTCAAGAAATCAAGAGCGCAGCCTTACTCTGGGATGGAAGGAGTTCAGCTGCGGTGGATTCGCCGCATTTGCATCGTATTAACTCCGGCTGCCGGCTGCCAAATGGCTCCTTCTTTGCATCTGAAAATAATAAGGCTGCGGGAAGAATAGTCTTAAAGCAAATTTTTCAAAGTGTCTTTTAAAAATACCAAGGCCAGGCTTGTGTTTACACTCCAGGCTTTCTGCACAGCCAGGAGACGCCGTCTGCTTCAAAGGCAGGAAGAGAAAACGTCTTCGGGTCAGAGCTTGACCTGGAGAGTTTGTGGCAGAAGATGGGCAGGAGGTGACGTCCTGCAGATCCCATCCCTGGGACGAGCTGGAAGGGGTTAAATGCAAAAATGCTGATGGCTCAGGAAATTTGGGATGGAAGTCGTGGTCAAACATCATCCTGAAGCGTCAGTGGCTTCTTCTGCTGGGCTGGGTGGAAAACCCATCCTTTTTGGGCAGTCGACCAAGAAAAACATGATTTGGCCCTTGGGCCAGCATCAGATCTGCACCAGGTGACTTCAGTGCAGCTGCTTCCACCCAAAAACCCCAAATCCTGCCCCAAAACACAGAGTGATGCTCTGTAAGAGGTGTCCGGCCAATGCAGCATTGGATGATCCAAGGGGAAAAGGCAAGAGAAGCAAAGCAGGGAAGGAGGCTGGGCCTGGGGCTGGTTTTGAACTGGTTTTTGAACACAGTGTCTGGGGAGATGTTGCCTGTGGGACCATGCGGTCGTCATTATCAAGAAGCTTGTTGGCCATCATCCTTGGCAGCTGCCTCTGATATGCCCACAGCTGCAGTTGGATGCTTTTCCAGAATTCATTTTGGGTGAGAAAATGCCTCTTTGCTGCCCCATCTCAGTGAACGTGACCTCGCTGACCAGAAGGAAAGGCTGAGCAACCCTACAAGCCATCAGAGAATGCACACTGGGAAGGGACACTGGGATTCAGGGGACTGAGCAGAGGAGGATTTTTTGGGTGGGCTAGCAGGGAACTAGGCTGCTCCCACACCTTCTCCTCTCACAGCAGGGGGACATAAGTTCCAGCGAAGGTGACATTCTCCTTACTGGAGCTGGTTGTGTCCCACTGCCACTGGGGACGAGACTCTCACGGCAGCAACGCGTCTCCCAGCCTGTTTTTAACCACTCTGGGTTTAAAACCAGCCTAAAGACCCTGGTGGAGCCGCTAAGCCCTTCGCGTGATGCTCAACTCCCAGCCCTGAAGCACCTTCAGACCCAAGCTCTGGAAAAGCTTCTCAGCTCTGCAGGTGGATGCAACACAAAGGGTGTGTTTTAAAGCTAAAAAAAAAAAGCAGGTTTTTGACCAATATAATTGTCCCGTCTCAGATGGTGGATCTTCAAGCTCCACTTCCCTGTAACATCTTCAAAAGTGACCATGTCGAGCCCTGAAAAAGTTTCTGGGGAGCGTCCTCCCACGATGGCCACCAAGCTGGAGTTTTTTGGAGGTCAATCACCTCCACACGGCACATCCAAAGGGCATCCCTCACCTTGACGGGCTGCATCCACTGGGAGATGACAATGGAGCTCTCTTTCCAGGTTATCCCACGGATTTCCCACTTCTCCCCAGATGCATTATCCATCCACAGAAGAATTTTGGGAGAAGGTTTTCTTGAGCTGTGGGCGAAGAGCAACCTGATGACCTCCTTTTCATTCCCCATGCATCAGCACAACGAAATCCTTTATTGCTGCGCCGTGCCGAGCAATTTTTATTTATTTCTTCAAATTCTTAAATAAACCTGTTTTTTAAAAGTACCTCTGGAACAAGGGAAATGTATTATTATGGTAATTGTCTTGTGCTAATTATACTTATTACTATAATAACCGTTTTGTTGTCACACAAATAAAGTGGATTACATCATTTGTAAGTGCCAGAGGCAAGCGATGGCTCGGGAGCAGCGAGCAGGAGAGTTATGTGGGTTTTCTCCTTGGGCTTGGGTGAGAGGGTGCCCAGCAAAGGCGCCCCTGATTTGGGATGCACGTGAAGCTGGTGGAAGGGAGGATGGAGCCTCCATGGATGCAGATCTGGGTGCAGGGGTGTTGAGAGGTGGGTGTTGAAAGCAAGATGAGAGGTGGGTGATGAGGGCAAGGGGAGGGGAGCTGTGGTTCCTCTGACAAGGGCTTTCCACTGGCCTTGGTCACCTCCTTCATTCCCAGAAGGGTTTTGGGTGAAATCAGGGATGTGATTGCAAAAGTACCCACTATCTAATCCACCTTGCTTGAGTAGATGGCCACGAGGTGCCACCTCTTCTCCTCGCTCACCGATGCACACATTGTTTGGCCACCCGGGATTTGGGATCCCGTGTCCACGGCTCCTCCAGAAAATCCCAGATGTGGTGCTGGAGCTGCGGGTCCACTCTCCCACCCAGCACCTTTTCTCACCCAGTGCTGGGAGCTGCAAACACCTCGGCGTGTTGCAGCAAGCCATCTTTGCCTGCGATACCTATGTGACCATTTCGGCACGATGCCGACGGGCGAGCCGGGCTGTGCCGCGTTCGCCATCCCAACAACAGCAGGATCTGGGCCTCATGTGGTTTTTGGAGGGGAGCGAGTTTCGCCCAGGTGCCTTCAACCACCTGCCTTCAACTCTGCCCCCACAACCACCCACCCACCCACCTGCATCATCCCCACCGCCGTTTCATTTCATCCTTCCACCCTCATCGTCTACGCTAAAAAGCCACCAGCCCCCAGACAACCTGGTCCTCATTTTGCAGAGTATTCAGCAAAAGCAGGTGTTTTGCCTTTTTTTTTTTCCTTCCGTGTGTGTGCGCGTGTCTCTCGCCTCCTCTCTGGCGCTTGATGGGCCCCTGGAGCTTATTTTACACGAAAGCAACACAGGTTGATGTATTTTTAAATGGCTTGATTTTATCACCCTGCTTAATGATTTGTCGCGTTATTTATTAGACAGTGTGATATCCAGAGGGATTCATCGCATTAACGTATAAATAATGTGGCAAATAGTTCAATAGAGCCATAAAAAAGGGGATTTGGAAATAAATTGACCTATGTTTGCTACATGTAAACGAAGGTAGTGAATGATAATGTGTGTCATGCCCTTACGTGTGAAAAACGGGGGCCAAGAATAAATCAGAAAGTTTCTTTGGTGGGTAAAGCTGCAAAGTAAAAAGAAAAAAATCCCAAACTGTTGAGGTTTTTTACCCATCTTGTGTCCCCGGCGCAAACCACGTCGGTGTTTGGAGGTGGCCGAGCAGCTCCCGCGGGCTCGGAGATGCCGCTCAGCATCTCGCCCCGAAGGCGCGTGGAGCTCTGACGGCGCCGGGAGGTTTGCAAGGACCAGGCATGGAGCCAAAACGCGCTCTCACCTCGGCAATAAATCAGCCCCCGTGGCCTTATCGACACCCCGCAAGGCTGATTAAAGCGATAACCCCACCGCCCCGCGTTCCCACGCTGACTTACGAGCTCACAACATCTCCTGATGTTGGGCAATAATTAGGTTTGAATCGGTTTTTCCCAGCCCCTGACAACCCCCCCCCTTCCAACGTGGCAAAGCCAAAGACCTTCTCCTTCTGCTGCAGGGGCCAAATCCAGCACTGGGGTCACCGGGAATGCCGCAGATCTGCCAGGTCACCGGCCCCAACCCGCGCCCAGCTTTGGCACCATCTCCTGCCAGAACGATATCTGATCTCGGTGCCGGTGCCAAGTGATTTTATTCCGCAGCTGTAAGACAGATCGCTTTTCCTTTTTTATTTTTTTTCCCCCTTTTTTCCTTTTTTTTCTTTCTCTTTTACAACGTGCTACGGTTTAATTATTTAACACCACGGGGGGGACGCGAGATGACACAGTTGCGAGGGGGAGCGCGCGCCAAGCGGGTTGATGGATGGGCTCGGTGAAGGACGGATCACCGTGCCGAGCAGAAAAGGAACAGGGAATTTTCTCCTGGCGTCATGAGGCATCTGCAGGAGAGCGGGAAGGACGAGGTAGGCACCCCAGGTAGATCTCAGCCCACCCCCTGACCCTCTGGGTTGTTGGCACCAGCCTAACTTGGACCACGTTGGAAGGAATCATAGAATTATCGTTTAGGTTGGAAAAGGCCTTGAAGATGATTGAGTCCAACCATAATTGCAAATGTTGGAGCTCTCTGCTTGGAAACATTTTGGTTTCCAAACTCCCAGCTCAATTCATTTTCCAAGTTCTGCAAAATCAAAAAAAAAAGGAAAAAAAAGGGGAAAAAAAAAAAAAAAAAAGAAAAAAACCACCCACAACAACCTGTAAATTCCACCCCCGGAGCCTCCAGCACAGCCCGAGCATCCCGGGGCTGCCAGGTTTTAGCGTCAGACCCCTGGCTGGAGCCAGGCTCTTCTCTTTGCCCAGTGCTGGCTGCAAACCCAGGGCTCCAGCTTTGGCCTCGCTCCCTCTTCCCTTGCCAAGGTGGCGGGATCTGAGGCTCTGGGCTGGTGAGTCAAAGTCATCTCCTCCTCCTCCTCCTCCTCCGCTGCCTTCTCTTTGCACGCATGGAGCCAGCACCGCTCACGGCCGCGGGCCGGGAATGTTCCTTGGGCTCCTGGTTTAAACGTCATTGCCTCAGTTTCCCTTGCTCCTGCTCACAAACCTGAAGGCACAGGAAAGTTTGATAAGAAAAGAATCATTTTATTCACACATCAAGAGTCGGGCAACCAAATTTGCACCTTTTTTTTTGTTGCCAGTAGTAGCTCTGTAGGGTGATTATTGCCTCACAACCTTTTCTGAGTCTTGCTGGAGTTAAATCCCTGCAGCAAACCCCTTCCTCCCCCTGCTTTTGGGCTCCTTCACGATATATTTATTAATCTTGTGCACGGGATGGGTTTTCCAGCAGGTAAACGCATCCACTCAGCAAATATTTCTTTCCTTTTCCCCCTCCTGGCTGCCTCCAGCTCCGTCCAGCTCTCAAAGAAAAACAACCCTCAACAGCTAAACCTCCCCAAAACCTGGAAACGGTTTGGAGATCCCTTCCTGAAGAAGGAGGACAAGATCTCCCAGCTTCCTTCACCAGGAATAAACGCTCATTTTAGTAGCCAATTTGATTCACTTTTCAAGGAACAGGTTTTCATGCTTTGTGCATTTATTTCCTAATTTTATTATGCCATTTAATTAGATCATGCACATTGGTTTTATTGTTAAAACATGTCCTTGTTTTCTTTATAACTGGATTTCATGGCACTACAGGGACATTTAGGAAAATATCACATTCCAGCATCGACCGTCGAAATCAGACCTAGATCTGAACGGAGCTGCCGGGTCGTAAATCTAGTCACAGATGGAAAAAGCGGAATATTATTCACAGCATGCGGAGCGCCGGCGGTTCCAGGAAGGGACGCACACCCCCTCCGAGCCCTTAAATTACAGCCCGAGGAGGGATGAAGCAAAGCAGCAGCTCCCTTAGAAGGACGCTGAGAAGTTGTTTGCAGGATTCCTTTTTATGGGCTGACAACGGTTGGGACCGGACACCCCCCCCCCCCCTCCCCGCCCCGCCCCCCCAAGACGCCCCATTTCACGGCAGCACTGGTGCTACCGAGCTCACCCTCTCCCCCAAAGCTTTCTGTTTGCTCCAGGTTTCCTTTGAGGTCCTCTCCTGCCGAGGAGCTGTTTCCCACGTCCCTTGCAAAAGCCATGTGTGACCCAACCGGGTTGGATTAACGCGGTTTTTAAGGGGAGTTTGGGAGGAAGGGAGATTTTTCTCGCCGTGGGTCGGAGCAGATGGCTGGAAGAAATGAGGAATGGTTCTGGGAATTTCCCTGGGGAAGCTTGAGAAAGGGGAAATTAAAAAAAAAATTAAAAAAAAAAAAAAGAGAAATCCACACAACTTAAGACACTTGATCAGATGGTTGGAGGTTGACTACAGGAAACTGAGACCCTGGGGCTTTATCTCCGGGTTCCTGAGGGCTGGGGGCTAGCAGGGGGCTGAAAGGGAGCCGGCTGCGAGCAGAAATCAATTAGTGCTGGGGAGAACTTGAGCTGGTTCAGACGGATCCGTTTGGAGAAGGCACGCAGCGAGCTGGGCTGGCCCGAGCTGCAAATCATCGCCAGCACCGGCAGGTCCTCTCTGGGCTGGGGCTCGGCAGCCCCGTGGCTGTAATTCATGACAGAGGAGGGGTCCTGGTCCCATCCTGCTCCCTTTCCTGGCTGCGGACCATGTGATGGCAGAGCTGCGAGCTCAGCTCGCTCCCATTGAGCACCTAAAGGTCTGGCTGGTGGGTGCAGTTTGGGGTGATCCCGCTCAGATGGGCTGCTGTGCAAAGGGATGTCCTTGTGTACTCTGAAACCAGCCCTGGTCTTGTGGGTGAGATGGGCTTCGGGGTGATTGCTGCATGCCCAGAGATCTCATCTTCTTCTCTTCTTTCTTCCCAGCTGCCTCCACCCAAGGAGACACAACAAAAACACAAGGAGAGCTGGGGCTGGTGGATCCAGCGGAGTGAAGTAGACCTGTGGTAAATGATGGAGGGATGTGGAGGAGAAAGGAGCCCCTGAGGAGGTGACTGCTCATTGGGAAAACACCCCGAGGAAATCCATCCCCTTTGGAAATCAGATGTGGTCTCCAGGGGAGGGAGGCAGCCTCACGGTCTGACACAGAAGATGTACAGAGCTGTCAGTCCCATGCAGATGGAGCGCACCGTGATCTAGCTAAAGCAGATCCTGCTCCAAGTGGTCCACTGCATCACCTGGGGCCACACAAATGTCTCTTTTTAAGTCTTCAGCCCCATCCTTGTGTCTTTCACCTCTTGGAGCTTAAAAGATCAGAGCCTGAGCCTGGACATGGCTCATGACATCAGCACCTCCAGCCAAGGCGCTTGATCCTTCCTCCTACTGCCCATCCCCTGCAATACCTAGAGGGGGTTCATTGCACCCCCCCCAACATGGGACCCTCCATCACAGCCTTTTCCTTGCCACTGCTGCCAGTTCATGCCAAGACCGGGCAGCTAACGGCACCCACCAGCCGCAGGGAGCAGCCCCCAGCCCCAACCACCTCGTCCTTTCGCATCTACCCAGCCACCATTTTTACAGCCCAGTGTAAACCCAGCGGCTCAGGATGTGTCAGCCCTGATTTATACCGGCATAAACGGCAAAAAAAAAAGGAGAAAAAAGGAAAAAAAACCCCAGCGAGGCGCAGGTACTGAGCTCCGTGACGGCAGCAGCAGCGCCGGTTCCGCTCCAGCCAGGCTGAATTTGGCCCGACTTGTTTAAAATTCCTTTCTCTGCGCACGAACCCATTTTGGGCGAAGTTTAGCCTTGGGGAGATTTATTTCCTTGTTAGCTCAAGATTTTTCCTATTAGCCCATCTCAAAGAAACATGGCCGCGCTTTCTCCAGCGCACCAGCTGTCGCGGAGATGCAGGTACATATTCCAGCCGTCATTAAACGGCCTGTCATTCCCAGCTCTCTAATTACCGTATGAATAGAGAGTAGCTCAACACAGCCGACGATTGTTCCACTGCCACTTCCGAGGGGAATCAAAACCTGGAAGGCGCAACCACCGCGCTTGGGGAGGGTTGGTTTTTTTTTACCCCCATCTTCCCCAATCCCACCCATGAGGAAATTCGGGGTGGTTTCGGCCGCCAGCACCTCGTTTTTTGAGGTGGGTTTTACAGAACAAAAAGCCCCTCGGTGCATTCCTGGTCTCCCCTCTCCCCCCTTCCTACTTCGGTTGGCTTTAAACGTGTAATTTAGCAAAGCAGCACAACCTCGAATGAGGGAGGGCAAACATATGGTAAAGTAGATGCAGGGAATATTCCAATAAGCAGTAATATACTGCAAAGATGTGTCCTGGTTGCAGTCAGCAGGTTTTGGGGATTGGTTTTTCCTCTGTTGTTTTTTTTTTTTTTGCAGTAATAGCTCCTGCCTTTGCTGCGGGAAGTCACGGGTTAGTTTTGCGGAGAAATCATCTTTTCCAAGCGCTTTTCTGTGCAAAATAATAATAATAATAATAAAAAAAACCCAGAGAATAAAAATGAGCGTCACTGTGCTGGGGT
>JANHGN010005824.1:0-60521 GCA_024605025.1 Megaceryle maxima | reverse complement strand
AGCCACCACCTCTCGGGGCAGCCTGGGCCAGGCTCTCCCCACCCTCAGCACCAACAATTTCTCCTCCTCTCCAGTCTAAATCTGCCTCTTTCTGTTTAAAACCATCACCCTTTGTCCTGTCCACACAGGCCCTGATGTCAGACCTCACGCCAAGCCCCATGGGAAGGCTGGCTGCCCGTGGTTAGGGCATGGAAAGGTGAATGGTTATGCTCTGTGACATTCCCGAGGGCGTGGAACAAGGTGGGTATTAGTTCATTACTGTTGTGATCTCTGAGTGCCTTGGATCGGGCGAGTCTCAAACGCAGGTTGTCACGTACTGCTTTTATCAAAATAAAAAAGATATTTTACTTCTAATGCCTATTTCCAGGCACTGCACTCTCATGTGCTGGGAAAGCTCAGATATCCCAATGAATCACACAATTTTTCTTGTATAATCACCAGACCCCTGAACGGCCACGGCAGTAACAATTCACTTAAACTATTTGTAATCACAGGACAAGCTCCTCGGTGTCTGTAAATCAGCAGCTCTCTGCTGGCTCTATGGAAGCTACACTGATTTACTCCGCAGCTGAAACTACTCTATTGAGTTTTTTAACTGAACCTTATTTTTTGTTGATGTGACATCTGTGAAGGTCACAGCTGCAGCTGTGTGATGCTGCATGAAAGGAAGCACTACAAGGAGACAGTCTTCGGTAGAAAAACCAAACAGAGACTTGATTCCACCTGATTCAGAAGAAGTCCCAGTGCTGCTACGCATGTCCCCGTGCTCCTGCGTCACCCAGGAGTCCAGCCACGGATGGACACTTCAGTCACCCCTGCATAATTCTGCTGAGATAGTCAGAAAAGTGGGCTTTTAGTACAAACTGTGGTAATGCCTTCTGTGGATTGGTCACAGGGACGTTCAGAACTGTTTATCAGGTTTGTTCTGGTGTTTCAGAAGTATGGGTTTTCTATAAATCTGGAGAACACAGAAATCAGACTAATGCTCGTAGCATGCAAATTGCATCTTACTGAAATCCATGAAACTACTCAAAGACTGGGGAACTGCTCCGTGTACAGCAGGTCCCCACTGACTTTAACTAGATCTGCTATTCACCGTTCTGCTTAGAGAACAACAAGAGCTTCTTTTCTGTCTAGTTAAGAGGACAACACCTGGCTACCTATTCACAATGCAGAGTCCCCCAGATACAGAGGGGTAAACGTGGCAGCGGTGTGAAATAACCCTGTGGTCAGGAACTCCTGAAGTGGCTGCAGATGGGCACACAGGCTCACCCGGGGTTAGCAGTGTCCCAGAGACTGCAGGCTCGGACACCATCCCTGGACCTGGCTCTGCTACCCACCCGCTGGCCTGGGGAGTCCCTCAAGGAGTCCTGTCAGAGGGATAAGCAACGCTGGGTGGCAACAGACTCCTCTTTGTGGGTTAAGTGACAAGATCTAGCCGTACGTTCTTACTCAACCTTTAAGTGTAAATGAGAATCAAGAAGCACACACCCAAATATTAAGGAAACATTGATGGAATAGTAACTCCATTAAGCAAGGGAGCATCTGCCACCTAGGGAGTCCTGCAAGAAATGCAGGGAAACACCTAAGTGATTAAGATTTAAAGTTTTCCTCTTCAGTGTAGACAGTTCATATTCATTTTCGGCTGCACCTGCCGTGAGCTGAGCAGCTCTCTGTGCTGATGGCCCATCACCGAGGAAGGGAAGCCACCCTTCCTCCCACAGCAAACCCACCCAAATGGGGCAGCAGAGCGGGCTCATGAGCACAGTTTTGTCTTCATGGCAAATCTTGTTGGTTTAACACTGAAAGAGAACAGAAGTGCACTAGGTTGTACTGCTGAGCAGAGTGTGTGGCTGCACCTTGCCGGTGATGTCCAAGCAGCAGTGCAAGGTGCATGGAAAGCAGCGTGTTGGAAGCCACCAGAGATAACTGCTTTGGTACTGGCTCCACTCTCTAATGGAGCAATGTGCACGTGTTCATCATTTCAGTGGAAAAATCCTGACCTACTCACAGAGCCAAGCAAAGGTGTATCATGTGAGGCCTCTGAGTGAGGAGTGGGTGTCTGCCCACACCCACGGGCACTGCCTGGGCTGGGGCAGCCAGGAGAACCACGTGGCTAGCAGGGCAGGGACTGTCCCATCACACCTGGGCTAGGGACACCTCTGAGGTTATCTTCTAGATCTCACTTTCTGGGTAGTAATCTTTACTTTTGCTAGCTGCTTTTAACCTGAGGTTGCTCTTTTTTTTCCCCCCATCTATCTCTGTCCATTTCTTACCATCTTGAAACATGAACCAATCATGACAGAAAATGCCAGGTCAAGAAATGAAACCCAGGGGTTTATTTCTACAGTAAGAGCACAAGTCCTAATGGTAGACTCAGCCCAACAACGTCTCGACCACCACTAGAGCAAAAACACAAGTAATTTATTCAAGAAATTCTGCCTCATTTTCTTGTCACAAATTGCCAGTATTCACTATTCAGCTCATCGCCAAGTAATTTCTGCAGACAATTCTTGATCTGAAGTTCATTTGTAGTTCATCTTCAGAATTAATTTTTTTTTGTTGGACACATTAATGGCGTATTACTTGTAATACTTCTAATGAGGCTTCCAGCATGAACACTTGCATTTGCAAGTGCAAAATAGGTTTTATGAAAATATTCCCCACTTGGTTAAAATTGATTTACAAAAATGTCCAAGCAAATTGCTAAATATTCTTGAGGAGTGGATATAAAATACCCCTGAGCCAGTATGCAATCAGCTTGCCAAATATTCAGGGGAGCCATTTCTGGCTGGGAGGAAAGGGAAGCTGGTGGAACTCTGGGGTGCAGGGGGACCCCGTGGGGGTGGGCTGCTGAGTCAGCATCTCAGCTAACTCCGGCCTGGCAACTGTCAGTCCTTAGGTCTTTTGTTCTAATTCCTTCATCCTGATTATAACACGGTCACAGCTCACTGGACCAAACCTGTTAAGAGCTCAAGACTGTGACACTGGTTTACCTCCTGTAGTTTTGCTCTGTTACTGGTTTGAGTTCAGTGGCACAACGAGGAGAAAGCAGGGTGCCTAGGGACCTTGTGGGTGAGGGGGAGAGAAATTCTGTTCTCTAGATAAAAGAGGTGTGTGTAGTCTACGGGAGATGCCAGCTGGGGCCAAGTCTTTCTTCTCACTGCTTTCTGATTGCCCAGCCCCAGGGATGGGAGTTGGGAGGCAGAGCTGGTGGCTGAGAGGACTCTGTGCACCTGCAGCAGGGCTCGCTGGTCCAGCTCTCAGTGAGAATCTCCGTCCTGCGCTCTCCGTGGAAGAATTCCAGGGCTTTGAATAAACCTAAGGTTTTGCAGTTTCTGAACTACTGTTTCTTTTTTTGGGTTTCCTCTTCTTCCGCTGTCACTCGTGCCATGCCATGGCTGTGTCCAGCTCATGGGACCAGCTCCTGCTGCAGCCACGGGAGCTCTGGTGATCAGCAGCTCTGGATGAGCTCACAGAATTCCCACTGGACAAATTGATTTCTCTAATGCTCTCTTCCCTACCTCCCTTTTCCCAATAACATTCTAGCCTATGCGTTGTCTCTTAGCAGACTCATTTTAAAATTATTTTAATCTTTATCTATAATTTCTTGTCAAAATCTTCCTACATTGACTTTTTAAGCCATTCTGTGGGAGATGTTGACTTTGCCGTGTTAAATGAGTAGTGAGTTAATGAGTGGCTCTACTTCTGTATTGAATCTTCCTGACTTCCCTTAGTTCAAAATCAGAATCAATAATCCCCTGATCAAGAACATGGAGCTGTTAGACATAGTATTTTTCATGGCTCTATCGAGAACAAATGTGTTTGATGCTTCTGTAGGGATGCCAGAAACAAAATCGAGGTTATTTTTGTCAGAGCCTTTGCCAGATTTCTGTGTCTCCTGGAAAATCAAAGACCTTATTTAAAGATAGAACCTTTACTGCTGTCTCCTGCCGGTGAAGTCCCTGTCCTCTGAAGACTAAGGCAGAGCTCTCATTAAGATCTGAGTCGATACGCTGGCTCTGGGTGGTGAGAGGTCACTGCTTGCATCTGCACCTCTTTGACAGCGACCCAGACGCTGGCCTGCGGGTCAAACACCAGTGCCCTTATCTCTCTTTCAGCAGGAAAGCTTCTGCAATGGCTTTGGCCTCTGACATCCCCTCTTGTAAAAGCTGGTGGGAGCTCAGCCTGGGTGCAGGCTGCGCAGGGCTGGGAGCTTGCCCCAGCTCGAGCAGAGCTGGATGATCCTCCCCGGGCTGTGAGGAGCCAACCGCAGCGAAACCGCTGAGCTGAGTAGGGCTGTGTGGTCAGAGCCATGCAGGTACCTGCACCACTGCTCCCAGTTTCTCTCCTCAGCACTGGCACACCAGCGCAGTCCTCACCCAGCAGCACAGCCTGTGCAGCCAGGAATAAATACCATCTGGCTCATTAAGATTTTGTGCTGCAATATCGTAGCTTTGTCCCTGTGGAAGACTGTGTATGTAAATGTGATGTGCGCTTCCCCGGCTGCCGGCAGCCAGTGGGGAACTTTGCTCCAGTAAAAATAAAATCAGCTGAGCAAGTCTCTCCCTAATCCTCTCTTATTCTTTGAAACAGCCAGGGCTCAAAGGAATTCACAGCATGTTTCTGAGGATGAAATACTGGTGATTAACATTCATGCCAGGGCTACTCCTCGTACATCTTTAATTTCAGTTACACAAAGCAGCGACCAGATTAAGGGGAAGTGCCAGGATCACAGGTAATGTGTCTGGGGGACCTGTGTCCTACAGCCTGGATATGCTTCCATCAAGCTTTGCTTGCAGTAGAATCGTTTCCAGGAGATCCAGTAGCACTGGGGGTATGTGTATTAATATAACCTGGGTAGGAATAATCACAGGTGGAGGAGAACTGGCAGCACTGTGGGGAGGTGGAAGCTTTACCCTGCCCTGTCATGCCATGGGTGTCAAAACAACTCACCTGGGCTTGTACTGCCAGAAGTTTTGAAAGAATCAAAGAATATGGAGAAGGCTAGAAAACTGCCACGGCTCGTACCAGAGCAAACTGGGAATTCAAGGAAGAGATGACATCAATGGAAGACAATGGACGCAGCCTTGCTGTGCCCGGTGCCCACTCTGCTGCATCCCCCGTGGGGATGGGCAGCCTGTTGGCACGAGGCTGGGCAGCCTCAGATCTCCTCTTCCCCCTTGGTAAAGCACTGGGGGGGGGATGATATTTGGCAAACTGGGCACCCCAGAGAAAGGCTGTGTTCACCACGCGATTGCTCCAGCAATACTTGGAAAGCAGAGCTGCCAAGTGGCGAGGCCATAAAAGCTGGGCAGCAGTATTTCACATCATAGCTCATCCCCCAAAGAGCTTTTATTCATATTTTAAACTTGGCCTTAATCCTATTGTATCTACTTAGTTAGAATGAGTAATGACTGATCAATTGGAATGTTGATTGAGAAAGTACTGAACGGTTTGGCTCCGAAAATGGAAAATCTGACTATTGAACAACAAAATACAGAGACCTCTCCTTAGATAGTAATGAAAAATATCCTGTAAGTGAGCCTGGGTGATTCTTTACATATTTCCTGTGCACTCCTTCGAGAATAATCTCTGTCCTTTAAAAACAGGAGACAGAGGAGCAGTGGGAGAAATGTTCTCAGAGCAGAGCTCCAGCTGGATGCAGATCTCACCCCTGTCCTGACCTGTGCCTCGTACATCAGGACTGGGAATGGTTTCGGTGCAATTGCTTCAATTTTACACCGGTTTGTGATATTCCTGATACACAGAAGTTATCACATGTTCCAGATGGGGTTTCCACTGGTCCAGCAAAGGCTGCAGGAATTCTTTTGATTTCAGAGGGGAAAGCATCCACTAACTTCAGCAGGAATTAGCTCAAGCCTAAGTTGGCAATGTGTATTATTAATTTTACAGATTTAGGTAGCTATTTTGCATATTTTATAACACAACCCTTTTCTATAATTAGGTATAAAGAGTGTTTTCCTTTAAGGAAGCAACAAAATAAATCAAGTGTCTTGATAAAAGTCAGCAACTCATGGCTATCCATGATTAATTACATGCAACTTTTAAAGTAAAAAAAAACCCAACCAACCAACCAGCCAAAATGAAAAGAAGCTGTGCTGTGGAGAACAAAAACGTGACTATTTTCTTTCAACTGAGTGCATTTTTCACGTTGATTCAGAGAAATGGCTATAGTTTTTATGAAAGACTCATCTCTGGAATTAAAGGAATTTTGGATTTTGTAGTGAAAAAAAAATTATTTGGAAAGGAATATTATGACCATACAAGAAACTTCCTCTCCTGATATAAAATTACTGCCTATAAAGTTTCTATAATGCTATTTTCATGTCTGTGTTCTCCTCCATTCGAAGATGGTTTGGATATTCCCAGTGACTAGTGCTCGCATACCTCCTTCCTCCAGAAATACCCGCTGACTGGCACCAACAGATTAGAGACTGGGGACACAAATTGTCCCCGGATCACGGGTATCTGTGGCTGCCTCAGAGACAGGTAGGGGTCTTCCCCAGCACCCACACTGTAAGAATGATTGTTTTTCTCCAGGAGAGGTGTTGCCACCTGTAATTAAAGCAGTTCCTGGAAGTTGACGCTCTTCATCCATCGAACTTCTAATTACAGCTGGAAAGCAGAGGCAGGACCTGCAGGGACTGATGTACGAGGGTCAGGTCAGGCAGGGAGCTGGCTGGTGAAGAAAGCACAGCTGAGCTGTTTTGTTCTCTCCTCTGAGAAAGGAGCCTGGGGGCCATCAGCGTGGATTGTGCAAACTGCGAGCTCTAGCTTAGCTGCGATGCAGCGGCCACAGCCTGGTGCAAAGACGTGAGAGAGCATAAAAATAATAAACTACAACCTCACGAGCTGTCAAAGCAACCATAAAAAACGAGGTAGAGCCAGCCACAGCAACAAAATCCCACCAGCATCCTGTGGTTATAGTGCTGCAGAACCAGCCAGGAGTTTCTCAGTTCAGATGTCCCTGAGGTAAAGGATTAAAGGAAGGGTTAAGCCACGATACAACAGAGTTCCTGGGGGGTCCACATCTGGGATTCTTACTTATTACCCACCTCCTGTATGTGCTGGATGTCAGGCAGCTCTTTACACAAACAACACAAAGCACAATAAATTCTAAACCTGACCTGCATTTCTGAGGCACTACAGCTGCTGCCACTCGCTGTGACCCCGGGTGCTGCTGCCGCGCCGTACCTTCGCCAACAAACCTCCTCCTCATTTCTGTTCAGCAGGTCTTCTGATATTATTGCCTCAAACTATCTTTTGATTCAGAAAGTCGATATCTAAATCCACAGCACCGTGGGTGAGAAGCTTAATATTTCCTTACGCTACAGAGCACAGCGCACCAAAAGCAAGGCTACTAGATGAGAAGTGATGGTGGGACCACTGGCAGCTGGAAGGGCAATGGTGGGCTTAGGGGCTGCAGAGACAGAGAGTTATCAAATGTTCTTTGGCTAAAACACATCTTAGACAGGAGCCAAGTGCTTCTGAAGAGAGCAGGAAGGAGATGGAGCATATGGGTTTGATTATGATTGAAGCTTTATCGATGTAAGGCAGTCCTGAAGAAGTTTGTGCGATGTATCTGGAGAGACAGAGATTGCTTTGGTGATGGCTGTGATCTAGGACTGAAGAGTTAGGAATGGGAAGTCCTGCTTCTGCCACGGGTGGCAGCAGGAAGGCTATTTACTTCTTGCAGCCCAACACCATGGTGTCCATTGTAGCACCGCTTCCCCTTCAGCTAACGCTGACCTGGTTTGCGTGGATTTGCACATCTCTGGGGCAGGAGGCTCTGGGCAGATGTGCAGCCCTGAGCAGACTGTCCATTAGAGGGAAAACATCATTTTCTTTGACACAACACAGAATCATGGAGTTATAGAATGGGTTGGGTTGGAAGGGATCTTAAATATGATCCAGTTCCAACCCCCCTGCCATGAGTAGGGACGACTTTCACAAGACCGGGTTGCTCAAAGCCCCATCCAACCTGCCCTTGAACACTTGCAGGGAAGTGTTAAGGTGTTCCACCAGATGTTAGACATTGAATAGCATCTCAGCAGGAGCTGCTTGTCGAAGTACCACGCTACCATTGGCATCCTCCAGGCGAGAAGGTGGCTCTCAGCTGTCCCTGAGGTCAGTGGCCAGCAGAACTGAGCCCCTGTGTGGGTGCTGGGGTTCCCAGATGGGGCTGGTGTCAGTCCTGCCACATGCCATGTGTCCTTGGGCATCCCTGCATGAGCTGCGCTGGGCGGTGGGGGGCAGTGAGCAGGGGTGCTCACCTGGGCAGGACGAGTGAGTGCAGCTGCAGTGACAGTGACAGGGAAAGCAGAGGGGGCAGGGATGGAATTCCTGGATTCTTGTTCTCAGCACCATGGCCTATCAGAAGTAAATCTGAAACCTCACCTGTTCATCATGAGGGAAACCTGCTTCTTTATCAGTTTACTCTGATGCAACGGGAAAAGCTGACCAAGAGGAGATATGGGAGCTTCACAAATGATTCGTCTTCACTTCAGCTTCCCAGAGTGATGTAACTTGCTGTGACAGGCTCAGGGAAATAAGAGGCATTGCGGCATCTGCTGGGAAAAGAAAGTTGCTATTCCTGCCACTGAACACCTGTAAATATTAAATGGGCTTTACCAGTATTCTACAGGAAGGAAGGAAGGAAGGAAGGAAGGAAGGAAGGAAGGAAGGAAGGAAGGAAGGAAGGGTGATGCTGACACTGGAAATGTTCTTTCTAGATTTCTTTGAAAAACAAGCACACTTACCTTAGACTTTTTATGTGCCACCTGTAAAAGGAAAGCAGCATCAGCCATTCCAGGATTTGTACCTTATTTGGCCTTCCACTGCAAACTAATTATGTGGTTGTTAACATCTTTGTGTCATTCTATTTTTATTACCAGTATTAATTTATGTATTCTTGACATGTGATTTCTCAGGTCAAGAAGAGAAGTGGCCAGTAATAGTCTCAGAGAACAGAATTAGCTTCTCTGTACAGCAACAGAAAAGCTAACGCTGCTCTCCAGCATAAAAAGAGAAACTACAGGGGAAAAAAAGGAAGGAAAAGCAGTGACTTTAAAATCTTTGTGATCCGATGATAATATTTTGCTTTGGCTAGGGGACTCTGCTGATGTATGTTTGAAAAGTTGTTAACTGGTACAGTCAGTGGCTGGAGGATTCAAACTGAGAGCTCTCTGTAATCACGTGTAGATAAACTGGAGCAAAAATCCTGATCATATGGAAGAAAAAGGTTTCCCTGTGTTTGAATCCAGAGAGTTAGCAGCTCTTCAGGACAGGGACTGGCCTTTTTTTTTCTGATCTCAGCATCCCCTGTGCCAGGGCCTGTGATAAGACCGGTTCTTGGCTGGGGCTGGCCCCAGTCCCTTATCCCCCCTGCTCCCCTTCACAGGGGATCTGACATTATTCCCCTCAATCAGAGGTGGAGGTTTTCCTGGTGTAAACTCCTCCTTGTGAATCCCACCCTGATGCTGCAGCTCGTTCCTCTGAGGAGTGTACAAGTGTAAGAACAGGCGTGGAGCGCAGTGCTAGTGTCCCCGGAGTGATGACTTGCTAAAAAAGTTCATGTCCAGATAAGAGGAGGAAGAATGCAGGAGCAAAGATAGGATGGATTATCCAGATATATAGCAACTGGCATGAAAGAGACGCCTAAAGAGCCAGCCAGATGGATGTAGAGATGATATCTATGTTTAGAATACCTGAACTGAGTTAATCTTATCTTTTATTAAAACTCTCTATTGAATTTATCTATTAATAATTAACTCTTGACAAGAGTCATCTCTCTCCGTGAATAGGTTTTGACTACTGTGAGACACACGAGGGAGGTGGCAAGAAGATCAGAGTACATTCCTGCAAGGCAGAGAGTGGTGGCTGCTCAGCACTCGGGTCCTGTGTCTGTCCTTTCACGCGACAGCCAGGGCTAAGTGAGGGGAGCTGGCTGTCACAGGGTTAGCAGGTCCACACTGACACCCTGCTTCATGCTCCAGGGCGTGCAGAATCTATAAACTGAGGCCCCAGGACATCTAAGCTCTTTACCCCATACCCCATCCTAACCAAAGGCTACCAAAGGGTGTCCCCACGTGAGTGGCACAGGCCAGACAAAAGGCTGACAGGTACTGGGAGAGGCAGAGGAGTTTTTGGTGACACTAAAAGCTTCCTGCTGAGCGGTAAGTCCTTGGGGCATGGGCTTGAGTAGCAGGAGTCCCTGGGAGGGGGTCACACACCTCTATGTGGTTCCTTTCCTGGAAGTGCTGCATTGACCCTACGCTAAGCCAGGAATCAAGCACGATGTGTTCCCAAAGGACTCTGTGAAGGGCCAGGATGAGCACTCAGACCTAGCTCTTGGTTGCTGCTTAGTCTTATCTTCAGGGCACCGTTAAATGAAGGTATTATCTCCAGCACAGCTCTGAGATGAGCTTCTACTTTAGCGAGCCCCCACCTTCCATCCTTCACGTGTCTTCCGTCTTCACATCAGTCATAATTTCAAAAGGAGGGGTCGGGGGCAGAGGCAGAGCCCAGCAGCACTTGACGGGGCAGATGGGCCTCCCCCAGGGGAGGAATGGCTTCTGCTGTCAGTAGGCAAAACACTGTCATCGCTGGGATCCCAACCTGGCCCTGCTGTACAGCTTCTACTCATTGCTGCTCTCTTAATTCGACCGCAGCTCCTTACAGGCAGGACTTATAATGTTATAGTTTGTATTTATTTATTCTCACTACATGTTCAATGATAATAACAGAGAGCTTAAGGTCAGATTCTGTTGATTCCCATTCCTTGCTCCCATTTCATTGCCTTCTCCTAGGCATTATCTTAAATGAATTCTTTTTTCTTTACCCAGCAATGATCAAACACAGATGTTTCATAGAGGAAACCCTGGAGCAGGCAGCTAGAGCTTGACCGCAGTCCTTTTTAAATCAATAGGAAAACTCCTAGAGATTTGAGCCTAAAGTAATCACTACATAAATTCCCTCCTTAGTCTTCCACAATTAGGGGCTGATTTACAGCCTGAAGGCTGAGATGTTTCACCTGTTGGAGTGGCTACTTAGAGACATCCTTGCTCCTCAGACAAGAGTGCCCGATAAGAGAGGAAACGTGATTTTTAACAAATCAACCTGGGTACAATTAGCTTCTTCCCTTTCATAGTTCTCACTTACCTCCTCTTACAGTCCACCAACGCTTCTAACACAGATACTCAGATTTTTTAACTAAATTGCACAAATGTGAGTATTTTTATTACTCCACTGGTTGAAGCCAAATTCAATTTAATGAACTTTGTGAGCAAGCACTGCCACATTCAGAGCAGTAATCAACAGTGGGATGATGCTTGTTAGATTGCATCAATTTAGGTCCAGAATGACTTTGCTGTCTAGGCCACAAATACCAACATTGTCCAGGAAACGGGGCAGCTGATCCCAGTTTTTCTGCTCAAGCCAGTAAGTAGCTGGACTGAAAACTGAGTTGGCAGGTATGTTCAAAGAGAGTGGCTCCCACATTTATTAGCCGGCCCACAGATCTTTTAGCACTGAAGCACAGTTTTGCAGGCAGCTCCTAGAACGGGTATGTGAGAATTCAGCTGGGTGTCTGAGTCTATATTCAAGGTGAGATCTCCCCTTTTATTTTGTACAGCAGAGGAAACTAAGGAAACTGATCAGCTAGAGCTCAGATGCACCTCCTGGTAAGTCTGAGTTCTGCTGAAAGGAAATAGAAATGATACTAATCCACAAAATCAAGGCAGCCCTCCAGTCAAATGCATGAACTTGGCTTTTCCCTTTTATAGGAATGGTCTTTGGAGGGATCCAAGTCAGCTACAGATGTACCCCCAACACCTCAGTCATGAATAGATTCATTCTGGAGAGGTGTGGAAGTAGCGCTGCCACTCTACTGGCTTGAGGCAGATGCTGGCCCATTTGGGCAAAGTTACACAAGACATCTGTAACGGGACGAAGCACAATGTCCTCAGTACGAGACTGATGTCTTCATTCTTAGGTGATCCCTCTCAGTACGACTTCTACAGGAAGCAGTAATAGGAAGTGGGAGAAAACCTCCTACGAATTGACTTTCTTTGTTGTTGTGTGACCCAGTATTGCACAAAAATGACTCGAGTATTTCTGCTTGACGGATGACTTTTCATAGCACAGATGAGAGGACAATAATGTCGTGTGAGGTGGGACAGATATACAGAGTTTCCATTATTGAATATGTGACAAAATCATTCTTTTTCCCTTGAAAGCATAGCTGAGAAAACGTTGGCAGTGGGCTCTGGTATGCTGCAAAAGTAGGTGTAGTGAACTAAGCATCTCCCGTGATTTACAGGAACAAGCGATGCTATTTGTGTATCGAGACACAACCCTGGAGGTTGGAAACACCAAAAGCAGCCTTGTTCTCTAGATCATTTCTACGTAGTGCAGCAATGCAGGGGTCAAACTGCAGGTGCCAACAGCTGGGGCTGAGGATGCAACAGCTGCATTACACAGGTCTGGGTTTGTCACCATGAACTGCATCTAGTAGGTGCTCTGTGGACTGACACATTGGCAGCTGGAGCACAAAGGGGATGCTGCTGGAACACTTTTGGTTTAGTTTCTTTGGAAAGTAACCAGCGCTGCCTTTCTGAAAGAGCTCTGTGGTGCAAACCAGAAGGGGTTGGGTGGGAAGGGCTGGGCAACTCTTCTGAGGTGCTCTGATTTGACTGGAGAAGCAGCCAAGGGCTGAAAACTGAAATCCCCACTGCTGCAGGCTTTGCATCCAAACCCCAAGACGAACGGAAACAAGATTTTACTCACCTATTGCTATTCAGATTTCAGCTGGGGTTTTGGGTCCCAGCTCTGTACCAGGAATAATCCAAACCATTCTCCAGGCAGTCTGCAGGCCCACGGGCCCTGTATCCACGGACAGCCTCCTCACACCAAACCCTGCGGTGAGTAAAGAGCATCACAAGTAACAATTTAAACTTGCAGGCTTGGCCTTTTAGCAGACTGCAATCATTATGTTTTAAGTACATCTTTATTGAACAGAGGTGCCACGTCAAGCTGTAAATGTTTGACTGTACCCTACTGTCTCTTGCTCTTTCCTTCCCTGTCATTGCTGTACAGTATTTCCCCAGTACTCCCCGTGCTACCATTGCACCGCTCTCTTTGCAGTGATGTGTTTGCTTTTTTCCAGATGCTAAGGCTGCAGGCAGTACCGAAGAACCCACATCTCTTCAGAGCCTCCACCTCCTCCCTGCCTGGAAGGCAGAGCTTGCACTGCCTGCTCCCCTGTTGGCTCCTGCCCGTGGTGGCCCCGGCAGGTGGCACTGTGGTAAAACACTTGCCCGGGCTGGGACAACAGCCCGAGTGGCTGCGGCAGCCCCACCGCCAGATCGTAAGGCATCTTTAGAGTTAGGAAAATAGGTCGGATTTATGGGAAGAGTATCGATCTGCAAAGGAACCGAGCCTGCTGTAAACGATATTTGAGAGGATTTTCCTGTTACTAGAGCTCTGAGAAGCACATTTAGTGCTCACGGACATACATTTTTGAACTATGCGAAGCTCTAGAGCCGATGAGGAAAGCCCAAGGTGACTAAGGTATTTATGAGCAAAACCTCGTTAGGCGATGCAAAAGCTCAAGATGCCACTTTATGGAGAAACTCACGGCACTGCCAGCAATTAGGTACCGACAGAGTCATGGAAACCTTCTGCTGGACTTGATGATCCTAAAGGTCTCTTCCAACCAAAACAATTCTATGAGTCTGTGTTCAAAGACACGAGGGAAGGGGGCAGCGTGTGAGGATTTGTTCAAAGGCTGCCCCAAGCTGCTTTGTCTCCTTGGACTGACACTTTACAGCATGTAAATTCTATTCTAAAAAGCCATAATGTTAAGAGGAGACATCTGAAAATTTAAAACATCGATAGGAGTTGACAGTAGCAGGGTAATTATTATCAGTGTTTATATAGTATCTCTCATTGCACAAGATCCCAGAAGGACTTTGCAGAAGCTCTTGTAGTCATAACAGAAAACATCTGGTCCACAGCAGTTTAAAAATTCCATTTTAATTCCAGCTTTGCTCCCCCCCTAAAGTCAATGGACTGTTTTGCCTTCCAGAGTTCAATTAAGCCCTTTGTTTTCTTTTGGTCCTTGAAAATAAAAGAGAAAAGAATTACAGTGGTTTTGTTCAGCACCTCTTGCGCAGACCAAGTTTTAATTGCGTTTGCCCTGCCCAGAGAGCTGGCTGGCTCGGGCAGTGAATGCGGCTGGGCTCTCCAGATGACACACAACCCCATTAGAATTACCATTCCAGGCCACTGCGGGACAGCTGGAAATTCCAGATAAGTGTTACAAGGCTTCATAGCCTTGACAAAGACCTGAGCGTCTGCAAAAACCTGAATATATTTGGTAACCCTCTGAGAGGCAGCAGCAAACAACGCCCAAACCTGTTCACTCCATATTCACAAGAGCAGGCAAGCCCCCAGAAGGTGATTAGGTTAATGGACTCATAAAGCAGAATTCTTCAGTACTGCTTCTTGACCACAAAGGACACCACCAGCGAGGAACAAGAGCTGGGAGCAAACAGGGTGTGCATAGAAAGATTGCAAATTCTCAGGCTGCTGTTAACCCGCAGGAGATGTACTTTGAACATCAGACCTCGTGCGTTTCCAGCTTCTGGTCAGTGCTGGTTTCTGCTGGAGCTGGAGCCTGAGTAGGGCCAATGCCATTGCTGTGGGCTGGGAGCCCTGGGGGTGCTGGGACCTGCCTCCCTGGGCTCCCCAGAGCTCTTCAGCAGCGCTGCTGTGCAGCTGTTGGCAGCAGCAGGGTGGGAACCGACGCGAGCCCAGCTGAGCGAGGGCTGCTGCGAGCCACGGTGCCTGTGACTGCTGCCTGTTCCGTGCTTCCACCACTCTGCTCGAGCTTGAGAAGACTTCTGGGATGCTTCAGTGCTGACTTGCAGCCTGCGTATGGCTGGGCTGGGGAGGCAGGACTTCATCGAGATAAAAAATGCACATGTGGGAGCGTGAGAAATTGAAATGAAAAGGTTGTTCTGGCAGCTTTGGTGTAGCTGTTCAAAACCAGAAATACCAGCTGGCTGGAGACCTGCTGATAAAGGGTTTTTTTCCTGTGCTGTCTGTGTTATCCCCTCAGACATCCAGTCAGGAGCGTTCTTCAGCAGGAAGATGAGTGGATAGGTATTTGTACAGTGCTCCTGCCTCATCTTCCTGTTCAATATGCTGATGTAAATTCACTGAACAGGAGCTCTGACTTCCATCTGCCCATTTTCCTCCCCAAATGCAGAGTGTGAAATTGCAACCCTCGGCAGTTACCTGGGACACGGGAACGGAAATGATGATACAAATTGATTTCTCCTCATCACTACGAGGTGCTCAAAGCTTAGGCGCTTTATTTGACAACACTGAGACGTTTTCTGGAGAGGTGCGAGGTAAACCTGCCTACTTCTGCAGCCAAGGGATGCAGACAGCTTCTCTGGGTAATACAAAGGCAGAAGAACAAGAGGCGCAAAAATCTCTGAAGTATTTGAGGCAAACTTCCCTATTTCTCTGTGCTGTGAGCCACTACGTACATGAAAGGAGACGGAGGATAAGGGGGAGAGAGCTGTCTAGGAAGGAATAGGAGTGGGAAGAAAGCAAGCTTGATTGTGAGGAACAAGATATAATCCGAATTATGTAAGTCAAACAGGCAGAAAATGAAAATAATGAACAAGAAAACAGTCTGGCAGACTTTGTTAGAGCTGCAAAGCCTTTCTGTTTAAATCTACGTTTGTTCCTGGTGATTTGCAGAAGTGGAAGTTCCAACGCCCACTGAATCCCTCTGTCCTTCCTGCATGGTTCACGACCATGAAGTACAACCTGAACTGATGGCTTCGGCCGAGGCTCGTCCCAGGGAAAGCAGCGTGAGCCCTTCTGCCTGGCACGGGTGTTTCCAGCGAGGTGGGTGGGCAGGACGTCCTGCGGGGGCAGGCAGGGTGGGATGCCGCTGGTCCCAGCTCTACCATCCTCTAGAAATGTTCCGACTGCTTGATACCTTGAGCAGTGATGCTACATCCCCGCAGACAGTAAACCAGACGAGTTCTGCTTTTCTGGATGTTTTCCTTCTCCACCTTGTTTTTAAAATGCTGGAGGCCATTCACAGAGCTTGCTGAGGGCAAGTGCTGCTTCAATTGCATTGCCTTTGCTACCGACCATTTTAAAGCAATATAAAAGTCATCTTCCTCGTGTCCTTACGCATCTTGTAGATTGTGAATCTCCACAGCCCTGATTTGGAGAGCTGCCTATTCTTTGCCTTTGTGTTGTCAATGATGAGATGCCTCATTTTGCTTCAGGGGAATTTGCGCGGTGACTCTCGAGGGAGCTATTTCCACTCTTGCTCCTGCAAACCACTCCAGCAGCTGCCAGAGAATGGAAGTTTTAAGTCAGAGGGGGGACCACCACAGCAGTGATACATTAGCCTAGCCCAATTCCTACTGGTATCACCTAAAGGATTAAACTTCCCCTAATTCTGCTAACAACTCAGTGGTTGTTAAATGACTGTCAAAAATTATCCTTAAAATAACTTCTGATTTGATATAAAGCATATCCAAAACCTTTCTCAGCAGAGCCATTCAAATCACCGTGCATATCAGAGGCCGAGTTTAATTCTCTGCCAGTTTCTGTGGTAGCCATGAAGGGGAGAAAATCTTATCTCAACATATTTTTCTGGGAATAAATTAGCCAGCCCCAGTATCTTCAAATGGTTTAAAATGTCTTCCTGTGGATTTATATCAAATATGTTTCCAGGTTGAGATAAAACATGTAGTGAAGGAATTTTGTCCTGAAAGTTTCAATTTTTTTTTTTTTATTCTACACTCATCAGTTCCCTATCCACCTGATATCAACAGGCTCTTACAACAAGCACGCTATGCCCTGAGCTGCTATAGCTGCAAGGAATATGGAAGAGAAACCTCTTGGAAGGGTGTAAAGAAAACATCCACGTGACAGTGATGTGCTGCTTCTAACTAAAACACTTTGGTAGCTGCACACTGAGCTGTGTTCTGAAATTTTCTGCCACCGGACATGTGCCTGCTGAACTGATCTGAACAGACCTGATTTAAAGGCACTGACTTAATTTGTATGTGAGCACACTTTTGGGGGATAGTTATTCATAAGGCTTTCAAAGGAGTCTAAAGGCTGCAGTCACTTAAATCCTCTTGAAATTCAGTAGCTGTTGGGTCCTTCTGTGTTTGCATTCAAATACAGTTTGAACTTGCCTTTATGCTTTATCTCCTTTTCTACTTAAAATGTATCTGCTGCATTTGACCTTGTGGATTATAAACCCTCTTGGGTCGATGTGAATTTGTGGCACATCCATTACTGCCCTCTGCATTTGGTGTTTGCTGCACTCCAGAAGGTTTGCATCCAGGAATATTTTAATCTCTTCCTCCAAAGCAACTTTTTCATACCCCAGGGGTACCTTTTATTTGGGGTTTTTACGTTATCTGGAGTACGTGATGCTAGCAGGAGATCTGGCTTGTCAGCACATGGTGAATTTCCTCAGGAACACGCCGCGGCTACACAGCTATACTTTGCTTTAAACCCTCTGTCCCCGAGGTGCTGTCTGACTGCCTGTCAGATATTTGCAGCTGGATGAGCAGCAATTTTCTGTAGCTGAGTACAGCGAAGACAGAGGGAATTTTCTTTGGCTCCATGGAAGCAATTAGCCACCACAATTCTCAGTGCTGGGGGAGGATTTTAGCAACTCGACCCTTTGATGTTTGGACCCAGAAATGATGCAGGTTTTATTTCATCATCCAGATGAAATTTAGCTTACCTGGTGCTTTCACCTAGAAGTAGCTATTGCTGCAGAGGAGGGACAGAAGCCACACTGACCCTTCACCCTTGTGGTTGAATGTCCTGACAGACATCATGAGGCTGCTCTAGAAACACAACTCAATCCAGATATACATGGGCTCGGCCAGCTCCTGCTTGCTTTTGATGCCGTCTCACCGAACACCCTCGTGGCTAAGCTCAGGGGGCGTGGGTTAGAAGGGCGGGCAGTGAGATGGGCTGAGAACTGGCTGAACAGTAGAGCTCAGAGGGTTGTGATCAGCAGTGCAGAGTCCAGCTGGAGACCTGTAAGTAGTGGTGTTCCCCAGGGGTCAGGTCTGGGTCGAGTCTTATTCCACATTTTCATCAATGACCTGGATGAAGGGATGGAGTGGACCCTCAGCAAGATTGATGACGATACGAAACTGGGAAGAGTGGCTGATACAGCAGCAGGCTGTGCTGCCATCCAGAGAGAGCTGGACAGGCTGGAGAGCTGGGCAAAGGCAAACCTCATGAAGTTCAACAAGGACAAGTGTAGAGTCCTACCCCTGGCAAGGAAGAACAACATGAACTGGTACAGGTGAGGGGTAGACCTGGGGCTGTTCAGACCAGACAAGAGAAGCCTGAGGAGGGATCTTATGAATGTTTACAAATATCTGCAGGGTGTGTGGCAAGGAGAAGGGGCCAGGCTCTTTTAAGTTGTGCTCTTTGATAGGACAAGAGGTGATGGTCACAAGCTGAAACATAGAAAGTTCCACCTCAACATGTGGAAAAACTTTTCTGTGCAAGTGACAGAGCCTGGACCAGGCTGCCCAGAGAGGTTGTGGAGTCTCCTTCTCTGGAAACCTTCCAGACCCATCTGGATCTGTTCCTGTGTGACCTGCCCTGGGTGACCCTGCTCTGGCAGGGGGGTTGGACTCGATTTGCTCCAAAAGTCCCTTCCACCCCTACCATTCTGTGCTTCTATGATACTGGAGTTACAAACCTCCTAAGTTTCTGCATCAGAAGCAGGATTGAAAATACCCTTTTAATCTTCATTCCAGTAAAGAGCAGATCTTCATTCTGGGATCAGGTGGCCTAGCGTGAATGAAGTAACAAGTTAATTTTAATAGTAAGATACACAGGAGTCCTCTAAGTTCTTGATATATCATTGCCAAAATAAAGCAGCTGCACTGATGAGCATATTTCAGGGCCTGGCCCAGAGCCTTTCTGCATCAATAAGAAGCTTTGCATTTATGTCCTTTGGCTTTGAAAAAGGCACCTGCAGAAACAAGCCAGAAATTGAAGTGGATGCAATTTGATTTATACCTGAATGACTTAACATCTACAATGGAGAAGTCCAGTGAAATCTCAGCAGCGTGCTCCATCAGAGCGTATGACAGCTCTTAAAGCCGGAGCAGGCGTACGCAGGAGCAGGCAGCTGAAGCTGCATGGAGGACACAGAAAGTTTGGGTCCTTTCCTCTCTCTTTTTATCTAAGACAAAGAAACCTGCCCAGCTGATTTATTCACCCAAAACAGGCAAAGGCTGGGGGAAATACCCCAAACCACCAGACAGGAATAACAGGTTGCAGTAAGGAAGTCAGGATGAAATATATAAACATGGGGTTTTTTTTTTTACTCCTAGGTCTTTCCATCTTACCAGTTCAGGAGGTGAGTACTCACGCAAGGTTTTCTCAGCTGTTTTATTTACTTTTGAGATAAAATTTACCCTCGAGCATGGAGATGGTGACATGGCAGTGTAACTTGAGGGGCACCGATACGTTGCCTTAAGCGGGAGTGGAAGTGGCAGGGAGCTGTGGCAAGAACTATCCCCCAAGCTCTTTGCTCTTCCCCTCCAGGTCTTCTGGAGGAAGAACAACGTCGCTGGACAAACCCCAGTGCTTCCTTGTTGGCACCTAGCCGGTGACTGCAGGGCAGTTAGAGGCATCAGGTTCTGAAGGCTTCTCCCCCAAACCCAGCTGCTTAGAAGTGCTACTGAGTGGTTGATCCTCTGTTCACCACCCTGCAGCTGCTGCTGCTGCTGCTCCAGTGGTGCTGGTCACTGGCTTTGGCTGCTCTACTGTAAAGTTCAGCCACAGGATGAATAGGAAAGTAGCACAGCAAAAAAAATTAAGATAAGTAAACTAAAAAGAAGTAACCATCTTATAAATGGTTATTAAAGAATTTGCATAGCCCCTTTGAGAAAGTGTTTTACTTCTGGGGATCTTGGCTTAAACAATGTCAATTAAAAATTACCTTGTCAAAAAAACCCTTACAAGCTTCATTTCTGTAGTGGTGCTGGTTGATAATAGACAATTTATGGGTTTGTTCTCTGGAAGACTCAGAATTGTTTTCACAGTTAATAACTGGTTTGCTGCTCATGTGACACAGCTTTTTGGAAGTGTTCACATGTTCCCAAGGATGGGAAAAGGCATAGAGAGACATGGCTCGTGATTGCTTTGTTCAAACTTTGTTTTGTCTTTGTTTTATGAAGCCAACAAAAATATCAGAAACCTTCTGAGCAAAACACTCAGTCACCCAGCTGAATTAAAAATGGAAAAAAATACTTCATTGTGAAGTATAAGCGAACACACTAAAGGAGGGTGCAGCTAATTCTAATAATATTGTGAGGCTACTGTTTCTCCCCTCATGAAGAACTTATCTCCTCCTCTAGCAGAGGGGATTAAAAAAAAGAAAGAAAACATATATTAGCTGTCTTGGAGAACAAGCTGCAGTGCTATGGGGGGAGTAAGACTTTCAAACCACTGGCTTGGAAGAATAACTTTGCACGTGGCTGTATGGGGCTATTTTACCCCCCTCTAAAATACTATTCCCAGGGGCATAGAGTTTGTCTCTACAACATTCTGCTGAGACATTCTATTGTTTCCTCTGTGGTTAAGGTATACAATTTCAAACAGAGACTTTGATGTGTGGGGAGTAATTCATGATTATTAAAAAAACCCCTTTATTTGTTTTACTGGGAAGACAAGAACTATTTACCAACTTTAGATTCTCAGTTAGCTTCAGAATGAAGAAACAGCCTGATGCCTTTTCCCTGAGGTTAATAGTGCTGGGCTTATGAATTTTGGTTCATTAAGACATCTGCACATTAATATTTTATACAGTATGGGTCTGCTCCGTGTGAGTCATTAAAGTCTGCACATGCACTGCAGAGGAGCTGGGTTATTAAAGAATGTTTGGTACTCGATAATACCTTAGCACCTTTGGAACTTGCCATCTTCAGGTGTCTGCATCTTGAGCAACGCTTCAGGGAGAGCCTCTGTTATTCCAAACTGTGTCGGGTGCTACTTCATCGATGGGAAAAGTCAGAGTTACTACAGGACGTAGACTCTGCCTCAGAACTCAGCTCCCTCCCCCCTGCCATAGCAGAGCAGTGGGGATCTGGAGTAACTACAGCACTCCCAGCCCGCACCAAGCCTACTCCAGAAGTCCCCTCCCACAGTGGGCTAACAAAGCGTGGATCTGAGCCCCTGCACGTCCTGCCCAGCTGCCCAGCTGCCCTCCCGCTCTTCTTCTGCAGCAGGGAGGCCGTGGGAAGTGAAGAGAGACAAGACCAGGAGCCTGGCTGTCTGGGGATCTTTCGACACTGATGTGGTGTGTTTTGTACACGTTCCTGGGAGCTTGCATAGCTGCTTACGTAAAAAGTGATTAAAAGAAGCCATTCTTTATCTGTATAGACTGCAAAGAAGAAAAGATGAGATAAAATAGAGTGAACAGGCTTGTCTGGTGAGACTGCGTTAGCTGTTACTTGATTCCTAACACCTCTCCTTGCAAATGCCATTGCAGCAGGAACATCCACAGTGGAGAAAACCACATCCTCCTCCCCTGCCACGCTAACCTCTTCCTAAACACTGCTGCTGTTCTGCCTTCTCCTAGAGTTTGCCTCTTTCTAGTTTAATTCAAGATTAGGACCATAAAGAGATCTCAAAATCAAAGGGATCCAACTGTGATTCACACACTCTTGGGATTCCCAGATGTGAACGGGCTCCTTGGCCGTTCCTGTTCAGGCTGCAGCTCTGCAAAGCGTGGGGCACGTGGGTATTGAGCTGGTGTTTGGTGAACACAGGATGGGCTGTTTCATTTGAAGACGCATAAAGTAAATGGGAATGCTCTTACTGGCCACAATGAGATTTGGACAACTGATTTATTTCCAAAGATCTATTGAATAATCCTGAAATAAAAATAGCCTTTAGCTGTTCCTGACTTTAGCCACAATTGAACCTGAGATGCAGAGAGGGGAGAAGTTCTAGATTCCACCCCATCCCCTAGGCTGTGCTTTTCTTGACAAGTTTATAGTTTCAGCTCGTGTGCTGTATGATTATTGGTGTCACAGCTCAGTTTAATTATAGATATTCAGTTATGTAACTCCCCTCTCTTGAAGGACTTACTTTTATTTTCCATTAAAGACTTTATAAGTAGAGACTGTGACCCTGGTGGTTGGGAAATACACATATGTCCAGGGGAAAAATGTCTGAGAGCTTGTTCTGTAGAAATGAGTCTCCAAGAGACTTGAGCAACGGCCTTTATGCATCATGCATGCAGACATTTCACACCGAAGAATGAAGCCATTATCCCCTTCCCCTAAGATTTCCTGTTTGTTTCAACTACAACATTGAATTGTAAATTTAATTTAAAAAAATCTAAGGTTCTTTTACCTTGCTATTAAAAATCAACCCCAAAACCTCCCACTCCTTTGCAATTACAGAAGCAATACTGTTGGGGATCCTGCTAGAAAGAGCAGATTTGTCTAACTGACAGACAGGAATCTGGTTTTGCTAATGATGTCCGGGCAGAAATCCTGGTGGATTTCATTGAGGGAATTTTCTTTCTCCCTTCTGAAAGGTGAAGAACATGACTGCTTCCTTTATCTACTGGATCTTTCCCTGCCCCCAGTGAAAAAAAAAAAAAAACAAAAAAGTGAAAAGTTTTTCCTGTTTTTAAGCAGGAAAAGGCCCATTTGGTAAGAGATGGATTCGTAAGCAGGGGGAGGTACTTAGCACAGGGCAGTCCCCATTATTCTCCAACACCATCCGCACCGAGCAGCGCTGGGCTCTCCGCTCCCCGGCACGCCAGGGCTGTGACAGTGCCTGAAAAATGACACAACGTCCCTTCCCTCTGTTGCCATGATCTGCAGTCCTGGAGCCTGTACGCCCCGATTGGCAGCCCGCTGAATAACAGACGATGCTGTCTGTGCTGCTTGCGTCACGTTCTCTTTTATTAATGGCCGATGCCTTTCCCAGATACATTCTGCATATAAATAACCAGATCGCAAGAAACAAACTAACATCAGATGTCACGATTCCTTACGCAGCAGCAAATGAGTTTGTGGCTTATCTGAAACCAGTGAAAAACCTTGTTGAAGGCGGTTGATCTGGAATTTCATCCAAAAGCTGATACAACCCAGAACCGCTTCCGTGGCACTGAGCACTGCCAAGCACCCGGTGCTATTCTGTGTTGTGTACGGCAAAATAAACCCGAAGAGCTCTGCTCCTCTCTCCATCCCTGCACAAAGAATGCTCTCCCGATAAAATCTCCAAACACACCCAATTTCCAGATGTGCAAAACTCCGTGTGGCTACACAGTGTTAGCAGTGAGAGTTTCTCTACTGACAGGTGGGATTTCAAAAGGCAGACACAAGACGAGGTGTCAGACCTTTGTCAGTGCTTCGAATTATGGACAACTGAAAAATTGTAGGAAGTCCTAGAACACAAAGCCTCATCCCTCTACCACAGGAGCAAAACCCCCATACAGCTGAGTTGAGGAAGTACTGCTACAAATGCTGAAGGCATCACACGTTTTCAATCCCTTAGCACTGTACATTAGAACGTAGCAGGAACAGGGAACTGTCATATCCCAATTCTCCTGCCATTTGTATTATCCGGCGTGATCCACGCCTGGATGGTCTCTAGTTCTCTCAGTAACAATAGCTTATTTGTTTCATTCCTGCATGATAAAGACACGAATAAATACATCTCATGTTTCATCACAGCCATCCAGAAAACCCTTGTACTAAGGGCATTTTAATTCTCATGATCGGCAGGTTGTGTGTTTAGAAAACAATAGGAATGTTCTCCTCATACTGGTGCAGATGGTGTGTTTTTCTGATGAGGCCCAAGTGTGAAAGGAAAATAAACTTTAATTATTACATTAATTTTAATTTTAATTATCTCAATAAATTATCCAGTTATTTCATTCACAATTTCTACTCTTTGCGATTCAGAACCAGATGGGAAATAACCAGTTTACATTCAATTCAATGCTTATTACAGCTGGTGGCAGATCCTTTGTAAGGGTGGAATCAGTTTTTGATGAAAACAGGCTTTTTGCATGCAAATATGTTACTGCCACAAAACTCTGGAGTCTAGTAACTGGGAGGTCCTTGGCACAAACAGCGTTGTCGACACATTCTGACAAGTGCACAGGTATCAGGCTGCAAGATATGATGGAATTACTTTACTTGCTGCTTTGTATATTTCTGTGCCAGCCTATGAAGAGTCTCTTCACCATCACAATTCAGTTCCTTTCTCCAGACCTGGGGCATGCTTATGGAACTGCCTTCAAGGATTCTATTTTAAAAAGCTTCTTTCCCAGCAAAACACAATCTTTCTACTCTTCTACAAACACTGTCATGACTTTCCTACTAACTAAGAGTTCCTAGTCTTCAGGTTTCCCAGTGCCACAACAACTTTTGCTTTCAAGACCCGTTATCTAGATGAGTCACTAAATTATGGACTCTTTCTTTTGTTTCCTTCGACTGATGATCACCAGTGTGTTGAGGTGTTTGCACTGTGTCCAATACGCTGCAGTTTGATTACCATGCCACATAGACGTAATGTGGCACATGCTGCCCTATCCAATAGGAAATAGAAGAAATCCTGAAGAAAAGATAATTTTTCTGGAGAACTTCCTACCAGTTTTTGTCCTTTTGCAGATTTTGGTGCCAGGCAGGTGCCTAATGATTTCAGTAATGAGAGCTGATGACACCGAAGCACCTCCCCACATCACTTTCAAACGAGAGCTGGTTGTCTCAAGCTGGTTTCTATCAAAATGCTGCCTGTGCACTTGTCACTCAGTGGACAACTTCAAAACTGCCAGATTCTTCTTTTTAATATTCTTCTCCTCTGAATCCTCTATGTATGGAGAGCAACTCTTTTTCAGACACACCTCCTTCCTTTACTTGCATATTGAATATGAAACTTGGTTAATTCAAGAGTCAGTCTTTGTGTTCAGCCAAAACTCAGTCCCTGTCTTTATCAATTCAACTGGCATGAAGTGTGACAGATGTGAGCCCTACAGGGAATGGGGAAAGGAATACTATCCTTAAAAAGAAGCTTCTTGAGCTCTAAATTCCCTGTAGTCTTTTCTTTCACCCATGGAAAACCCAGGCTCAGATCCCAAAGAATTTGAGAACATTTGCTCCACTCATTTCTTTTTAGTTCTCTAACACTCAAAACGTATATGCACGAAATAGAACACAGAGATACAAATCAGGGAAAACCTGGGTTAATTGGCCTCTGCAATGTGTGTTGACACTAAAGGGCATATGACCTTTTAAACAGTACTCTCTTCTTCTTCTATACCCACAGATTCTTCTCTAATACCTTACCACAACACATCAGCTTCTTGCACAACATCTGGTCACCAGCCACAATTACCTCATTTTGGAGCCTTCCCTGTATCAGCACTTGCACGCTGGCCTTCAATTTTTTGCTAGCTTAGTGAGTTTACGATGATAAATCATCCCATGCAGAGAGGCGTGTGGTAGAAAGAAACTTCCCATCCTCCTAGAGAAGTGTTGGCAGCAGCAGAACTTCAGAGATTTCAGTTGTAACTGCCCAGATTACCACCCTGTTCCTTTATTTTCTCTTGCTCATCTTTGACACTTCACTTAGGATGGTAATGCTTGAGCTACAGGCCTTCTGTCCGAAACAGCCACCCAGGAAGAACAGATGATCTAAAACCCAGGGTTGTCCCATGTGGCAATAAATTACTATGCCTCACAGCATGACAAAAATGCCTCATGCCACAGCTACTATCACATTCGAGGATTAAAACAATTAAAATGGATTATTTATTGTATTCATAGAATCATTTAGGTCAGAAAAGACCCTTAAGATCATCAAGTCCAACTGTATTCCTGGGTAATGTAGCTTCAAATTGTTCTGTGCAGAGCAAGAGCAAGAGGATTAAGCATTATCCATTAGCAAATCAGAGTTCCTGCAGCATTTTTTCTTTTAAATGTTCAGTATTTGAAACAAGAATGGCTTATTTCAATATTTTTTTTAACCTACACCTCACAGTGCTGACTTCATTTAATTGCTCTGAGCTGTTTTACTTGCCTGCTTTCCAGGTGCAGGGGAGGTCAGTGCCTGACTTTTCTCCAGGCAGCACCAGCTTTTGAAGCATCATCACAAGCAGGGATTTTACACAATCTGCCCTGTAAAAAAAAAAAAAAAAAAAAAGAGGATTTTTACTCATCTGCCCATGCCTCATGTTTCTAAAGAATCAAAAATACCTTCATGAAACATTTGAAGGCAAAATGACATTCTGTAAGAGTATAAAGTCCTACATTTGAGAAAGGCCGTGTCTCAGAGAAGCGGCTGAATCGGGAGGTATTGCACAGAGGACGGAGCAGAACGTGCCTGTTATGGTGCAGGTTATTTTGCTGAAAAGAGGACACACACTTCAGACAGCTCCTGCCAGGACCAGCTGCATCTGCCCGAGCTCTTTTCTTTAACTCTCTGCACTACCCAAGGCCGGGGGTTGGATTCTGTATTGTAATGGCTCCGTTTCAGGTGATGTCTGCTCCCCAGGTGACAAACCAGCCACGGCTCAAACAAGGCCTCAAGCTGGAAGATGAGTGTGTTTTGTTCTGTATTAATTAACAGGCCCGTCCCTCCCAGCCGGACCTTCCAGGCCTGGGCCAGGGCTGCAGCACAGGAAGGGTACCCAGGGCTCTCACCGGTGTTCCGTGGGTTTCGAGGGCTCCCAGCTGTGCCGGGCAGGCTGACCCGGGGGCGGGGGTTAACCCTGGCTGGGCCTCGACGCTGCCCCCCCGAGGGAGCTGTCGATAGAGGGGCCTCAGGCGGGGACCTCCCGCACATGGGCAGCGCGGTCCGGGACCTGCTCAGCGCCGGGTCCGTCTCCGGCGGCAGCGGGCCGGTCTCGGCGGCAGCGGGCTTTCGTCCAGCCCTGGGCGGCCCGACCCGGCCCCAGCACGAAGAAGCGTGGCGGAGCGGACCCCCAGCAGCCGGTAGGTCTGTGGCGGGCGCCATCGCGGCTGCGGGTCGTGCTGCCCCGGCCCCGCCGTCTGCCCTCAGCCGAGGGGCGGAGAGCGGCTTGTCGGCGAACTCGGAGCAGTGCGGGATAAAAGGTTTCGAAAATGTTGTTGCCGCTGGGATTTCCGTGTCCCAGGCCGAGCGGTGCCGCTGCAGGGGTGCCGGGGGAGGGCACGGCCGGGGCCGGGGAGCAGAACCCATCGGGAGCCTCGGCTGCATCACCTCCCGTGTTTTTCGGGGAGCCCGAGGGGGAGAACGGAGCCGCCCGGGCAGTGGCAAAGTCCTGCGTGGGGCTGTTGGTGCTCTTCTTTAGGTTTTTATTTATGTATTTGGAGGTGAAACTGTCTGATGGGAGTTTGGAAAGGCAGAAGGGATTTCAGACTGCGAAGGAGAGTGAGTGATGCTTCCTGCTTTCTGCTCTCTCCTGCCCTTCGGGTGTCTGTTCAAGTGTTTCTGGGATGCTCTTTGAAATATTTGTTGGGTTTTGTTTTTCTCACCAGGGTGGTAGCAATGCGGTAAGAGAGCAGCGTGGCGATGGATGGCTTTGGGTCACTGGAGTTCTCTAGCGTTCAAGAGATATTCCTCTGTACAAGGCCTAAATTAGAAGCAAAAGGTAGATTTCTAGGGCTGACGGTTAAGCAGGTGGTGGCAAAGTCTGGTTCATCTCTCTCATTTGGTCCGTTATACCCTGGAAAGCTTCAGTCTCTACTTACCACCAAAGATACGGTGAAATGAGGACCTGAGAGATCTACAAGGTGTGGTTTAGAAGAGAAGTTGTTTCACCACAGTCCTTTGTGCATCTCATGGTAACTGCTGTTGCTTTTTGCAGCAATACCCAGTAGAGTTCCGTAAGAAACATCTTAATTTATTTTGGCCTAGACTGAGGTAATTTTGAGGATAGTTTCTGTCTTGTTAGTGTAACTGACAGGGCTAAGTGGGTATCTGCAAGTGCACGGCGTGACAGGGACTGTCACGATACCGTTTGTTACTGCTGTTGTCAGATTGGTGGGTGATGCTTCAAAGGCACAACAGGTTCTGACTTCTTGTCATGGCAGTATGTCCACTTTCACTCTTCTCATCCCAACTCAGCGTTGTAAGATTACTTTGAAATGAGTCTGGGTTCTCCAGGAAGGAAAGAAATAAAGTCAAAATCTGCTTATGTCCATCTGGGGAGTTTGGCTTAAGAAATGTGCACTCAATGCAGGCTCACCCTTCACGGTGAGAGTGACAAACTGGAACAGGCTGCCCAGAGAGATTGTGGAGTCACCTTCTCTGGAGGCATTCAAAACTCGCCTGGATCTGCTCCTGGGTGACCTGCTCTAGGTGACCCTGCTCTGGCAGGTGGGTTGGACTCGATCTTTCAAGGTGTCTTCCAATGCCTACCATTCTGTGGCGTGTGGTTTTCTAGGTGGTGCCTGGTCAATGCTTTGCCAACCGTCTCCGGCACTATCGCTGCCAAACTGTAGCACTGGCAGACACTGAAGAGTGTTTTTCTTAGGTGCAGATTTCATCCTAGGTGTACATGACTGCATCATGCAGAGTCAACTCATATCAGCAAAGAGATAAAACCAGAGTGCTTCATATTTTTTATTCTCACTTTAAGTGTACATCTTCCTTCTTCTTCAGTGCTTAACCGTGGGGCTTCCCCTGAGGTTTATTTGGGCTGCATTTGAAATGAGGGGCAGCTTGGGATTCCTTGCAGCACACCTCTTGGAGGAAGAGGGCAGGTGAATTTCTCAGCACTTTACATTCTGTAAGAAGGGATCAGTGGCTTGGAAGTACAACTTGCACTTCCACCTGGAGTGGAGTGGTAGAGGACGAACACAAGCTGCTGTGTCTTTTGAATTAAGACCTTGGCAAGCAGCAATTTTTTTTCCTGCTGCTTTCTTGGCCTGTAGATGAGCCTCAAAAAAAGTCGCAGAGTTCTCATGCTCAGTCCTTGGGAGGTCCTAGGCAGCAGTAATTGGAAAAATACTGAAGATGTTACTGTTGTGAGATAGCCACATCTTGGTTGAAACTTATACCACAGTAATCTTCTTTACTGATGGGAAGAAGCTTGGTGAATTTAAAAAATATTAATAAAGAGTAGTTGGGATTGGCTCTTTTCAATGGAAATAATCCCATTACTCTTGCTTGCAGAGCAGTATCTAATACTGCAGGATCCCTGCCCCTGGGAAAACCACTGTGGGACAGTCTCTGCCAAGAGTTCTGTGTTGGTGGTCGAGGCATTGCCCGGAGCAGAATTCCTGAGCTGGAATCCCCTGTGGTGCTGTCGGAGGCAGCTGAGGCAGTGCTGCCCAGCTCATCTCCTGAGGTCCTCTTCACCGTTGACTTTCTCCGATTCTACGATGCCACTTGTGTTTATTTATTGTTTTTTTTTTTCTTTCTTTTATCCTTATGCTTAAATTTCTGTGGCATTTTTGCTGAGGAAGTGGGACTCATTCCTCATGTATCATCATGTGTAGCTGGTGTCATGAGATGTTTCATGGAAGGAGACAGATCAAATGTTTGGTTGGTTGGGTTTTTTTTTTCTGTTTTTTTGACTCCCAAGAGATTCAGAGGAAGGAAGGGGGTTAATTTAATTATATACCAGGAGTATGCAGCCCAAGAGTACAGAGACTTTGTGATTTTTCACAGTTTCACATCACAGGGAAGACAAAATCTGCATCTTCCTGCATCGAGTCAGTGATAGAACTGTAGAACTTCAGTGACTGTGTGGTGGTGTTCCTAGCAGGTACCTTGTGTCCTGATGCCATCCTTACTGTGCTTGAAGCAAAATGGATCATCATCGAATTGGATAAATGATGAGAATGTTTACACTTGGTTTTGAAATACCTGTATCGTATGGCTTGGCAAATAACATACATTGCTGAGTGGCACGTTAATGTCAAAGCACATATTGCTTCATTTTCAAAAGTTCTCTCCTTAATCTGTTCGTTGCATTTCATTACCACCTCTGGGTCATTAGTGAAGTGACACCCAAGGGGGAAGAGAGAAATCAAATGACAATGTAGGTGATGTCTGACATTAGCCAAATGTCAGGCTCTCTGATGGAGGCATCAGAATTAATCTGAAAATGTTATACCAGTTTTAGTCATTTTCCTAAGAGATTGAAAATACAAGAGGCAGGCTGATGACATTTTGATTATAGTCTCAAATTGCAAAGACCTTACAGAACATACTTTCTCCTCTCACGTAATTAAAACCTGCTGTCACCTTGATCTTTATTATATTTTTTTTCCATATCCTGGCAATTCTCTTGAGTTTTGTATGCTATTGATCCTTGTTGTTTGAGCAAGTTTGACGTGTCAATATGGCTCAGAGGAGCAAGTGGCTCTTTCATTTCTTATTTCAGGGTAAAGATGGGAGGGAAAACATACATGGTAGAAGTGACACTGTAAGGTGATCCACTAACTGGCACCCAAATAAGTGCAAGAAAGTGAATTCAAGTCATGACTCATCAAAGGTCTTCAGCACCTGTCTGGTTTTAAGCCCTGGGGTTAATCCCAGGATGGGTGATTCTCGAGGGGATCCCTGCAGCTACCTTTAGGACTGGGTACACTGGTTGTAAAGGCAGCAAACCTGTGAGTGCAGCCCCAGCTCAGCTCCTGGTGCGTGCTGGGCTCTGCAGGGCAAAGCACAGCTTGGCTGCTTGCTGTGGCAACAGGTGGGTCCGTGAGCCAGTTGGGTCTGGGGACACGTTGGGATCATAGATGGTTTCAAAACCACTCTCCGAGCATTATGGACAGGACCATGGGCTACTGTGGCTGCTCAAGGGTGTTGGTAAACTGTTGAGTCCAGACCCAAGACCTTTCTGAGCCTGATCTGTTGTTCTGCACACCTGAAGTGAGTAAAGAAACTTTACCCTATGTAGTTACTATCTAAGCTGCAGTAAATGCATTCTCAGCATATAAGGAAAAACTTGTTTGGTGTGAGGGTGTGGGAGCCTGTGCCAGGCTGCCCAGAGAGGTTGTAGAGTCTCCTCTGGAGAGATTCCCAACCCGCCTGGACCCTGCGCTGCTGGGCCCCCTGCTCTGGGTGACCCTGCTGGGTGGAGCAGGGGGGTGGCACCAGAGCATCTCCAGAGGTCCCTTCCAACCCCCACCATGCTGGGATTCTGTGATCTAAGGAAGTCTATCAAATGTAGAAGCCTGCTGATCTCAGGGTGGGCAATGTCTTAGAACAAAGTAGTGAAATAAATCCTTGCTACAGCGATCCTTGCGTGCTGCTAACTAGCCCAGCTTACGGCTTGTTAGCCAGGGAGGGCAGAAGGAAAGCTGGCAGGGCCAGGCTGTTGGGCTCCACGAAGAAACTTGTGGAGAGCCTGTCTGGTCCTCCTACCACAGAAGTCCTCATTGGGGTGCTTCCTCTGCAGCGGTGGCTGGTCTGCTGCCTCACGAGGACGCTCGCGCCCGGCAATGGCAGCACATTTTGGGAACTGATGTGCAGCACTTCAGGAAAAGCTTGCCTTAAGCAGATCCCTCGTGCTGGAGCTGCTGCTACTGCTTTATCTGCACACTAACCCGAGAAAATGAATTGTGTGATGGCCAGAGAGAGGAAGATTTTTCCCAATTTAAACCATTTTAAAGCATATTTAGTTCTGCCATCTGTCGTAAACAGTAAAGCATCCCGCCTGAGTGTATTGCAAAGTGGCATTTTTATGGTGACAGAGAGTGTAATGGGCTCTGATGTAGTTGAAGGATACTGTACACGGCTCTAACGGCAGAAGAGCCCGGTCTGAATGCGATGCAGCGCAGGGCTCAGAAAGCCCTGGCTCAGAACAGGTGAGACGCTTTACAGAACAGCTCTGCAGATTCTTTGAGGGAAGGATTCAAAGTGTAACTTCAGAAGGAGACTTTCTGACCCCCGTTAGACAATGTTTGCCAGCCCTTTGGCTTTAGCAAGGTCAGAAGTTAGCCCGCTGCCCCTAAAAATGGACACGTTTGGAGGGAAAGAGTTCCCTCTGTCACAGAATACCTGAGCACATCGGCTTTTTCTGTGCGCTCTGCTCTCTGCAGTCCTCAAGTCTGTAGGTTTTTTTCCCATTGCCCTTTCCCATGCACACATGTGAGGACTAAAGGATTAGCTTTCAAGTTTTGTTTAAATCTCAGAACCTGGCAGTTGCTGCTTACGTTACTGAGGACGTTTACACCATTTGTATGAAACCAGAGTATTAATTATGCCTGGCTGCCAGCACCGCCAGGGCTGTGGGTGGGTGCTCTACAGCTGCAAGTGCCAGTGTTTTAGTTCAGCTGCTTTCAAGAAAGGTTTTTTGTTGTTTCAGATGCACTTTCCTTCTTTTATCTGCTGCACAAATACTTCCTCCTGAATTTTTGACACCAAATAAACGTTACTGAAGCCTGGCAGGGCTCAGTCCTGCCACTGCATGGTGTTTGTGAAGTCTGACATCACCAGCTCTGGCAAGCGACGTGCTGGAAAAATAAATGTTTTGTTACTGGATCTTCGGCTGAAACCCCGGTGCAAAGAGAGCGAGTGTTACAAAATGCTGTGATCCTATGGATGGAAATGTATATAAAATTATTGCAAGGCCTGGACTTTTCTTTGAAATCAACAGTGAATATTTTTTCCCCTTTCTTCCCTTCCTTGGTAACTACAGTCACCCGGGTGAGCAGCTGCCCTTGCAGGCACCAACAGTCCCGTGTGCTGCTGTTCCCTCTGCAGTCACGCAGCTGAAGCTGTGCAGGGTGTGTTTTACCACCAGGATTGCTCATCTGAAAGAGGAGATGCCTCTTCCCCTCCCACCTCATCAGAACCGCTGGTGTGTGGCTCATTGATGTTCCTGGGAAGCACTGGGCGTGCTGGGAGCGCCCGGATCCCCTGCGCTGTCTAACCCGTGGGTGGATATGGTCAGTGTTACTGGTGGCCGTGGTGTGCTGGGTTCCAGAGCACTCGGCCCTGTCAGTGGGGAACGAGAGGGAGTTCTGGCGTGTAGGGTTCGGTCCCTGCCAGCACCAGAGCAACCGCTCGGCGTTAGAGCTGCAGCGGTGTCTCTGCCTCAGGACTGGGAAAGCCCCTCTGTGCCCAACAGAGCTGCCACGCTGTCACCAGGACTCCCCCACCCAGCTCTGGTGCACCCAGGGAAGACTGGATGGGAACGGGGACAGACGAGGTGGAGGACTGTTAGGATGAGGCTTTTGTCTGTGAAAGAACTAGCACTTCCGTGGAAAACATCATCCTCCTGACTGCTATGAGGGGAACGCATCCTCGTTAATAAGGGGCGCAGAATTTGTGGCACCGCAATAAGCAGATTTCTACAGCTCTAGTTAAAAGGGATGAGCAGCGTGATCAGGTGAGGTCAAGGCCAGGTGGAGTGACTGTTATGGGAGGGCAATGGGAACAGGTTGTGGCATCTGCTGGTCCTTGCTGCTCGGCATCTCTGGGGGTGAATGAAAGCGCTTATTTGAATTGACAGCAGAATGAATTTTCTAGCTGGTTTTTCTGGCCTTAAATGAATGACAGAGCATGTGAAACATGTGTGTTATGCAGCATTATTTTAAAAATAGTGAATTGTTTGACTATTGCTGGAAGTATCATTTTTGGTAGTAAATTCCACTGCAAGAAGAAACACCAGAGACTGACCCAAGAGGTATTTCTGGCCTGTCTTATGCTACAAATTTGTGCAGGGTTTCCTGTCAGGAGCCTGTTTTTTGCTAATGTTTCTCCTGAAAAATGCCTTTTGAAAAGTAAGTGGTCTTTAATTCATCTGTGCTCAGATCTGCATTCCCTCAATGCAAACCAGATGCGCCGATACCACCAGTGACAACGACTTAAGCTCAGTACAGAGTTTTCTCAAGGATATTAAAATGTTATGGAAGATGAATGCCCAGGCAGGGAAAATCCCACAATGGTCCTAAAGCAATCACGGAAAAAACGATGCGGCTATTTGGACTTTACATTTTAATGAGACTCTTCGGAAGCCTTAAATCCGTTTTGCTTTTCCTCTTCTAGGCTTACAGAAAGGAGGAGACAAATTTGGCGTTAATGTTGGTGAGGAAAAGTGTTATGTTAAGTATTAAATTCCTTTGCAGATACCCTCTGCATACAGCGAATAAGTAGAAATAGGTTTAAGAAACACTGTAAAATTAAACTTTATAAGATTACTTTTTTATGGAATATGCAGGAGCTGCCACATAGAATAAATGTATGTTTTTCATTATATTTTTATTACGCATTTAAAGCACATTAAGGAGCAAACAACCATCAAAGAAAAAAGAAACTTATTAGATGTAGCAAGTAATCATATCAGTTTTATGTACGGTTATATATCTTGAGACCAAGGAAAGATGCATGTCAGATGTCCTTTCAGGCTATTCAGCGAGCCATTTTTCTTTGGGAGAACAATATTAATGGCTGTTTTGTTATGTTCATGCTGCATCGCATGAGCATTTTGTCTTTTTTATTATAGTTTCTTATAAGTGTGCCATTACAGCTTGAGCAATCCAGTAGAGCATCTGGAAAAATATATTGCTTTGATTTTTGTCTCTGAACGGGCGTTAGTTTGTGTGCAAGCTTCTCAGTTGTTTAAACATTTAGGCAAGCATTTGAGGTTTTGTGGATGGTGTCGAGGAGTCGTTTCACGCTGTCCTCCAGAAAGGAAAGCTGTGAGGAACTTGGTGATTGTTCAGCATTGTTTTGGAGTATCTGGTGATCGACGATTGGTTTCGTCTTTCAGTTCCTCTTGTAGGGATGTTATTTGTTGCCTGTTCTTCATCAGTATTAAATCTGCCTCGGATTTTGGTCTCTCCCAGGCCAACCTCTATCGATTTCTCACCTCCCTGCCCCCACCTGCGTTTGGCTCCCCGTACCGGTGGTTTCCAGGACGTCAGCCTGCCTTGGCTGGGGTTACTGGTGCTTTGGGAAGCTGCATGTGGAAGCTGTCTGGGCGATGTGAGTTAGGCTGTTGGAGGACTGGTCCTTGGCCGCCGCCGCTGAATGTTAGTGGGGTCTGCTCCTGTTCAGGAGACTCAGAGGTGTCCATGGGTTCCAGAGTCAGCACTTCATGCTGCCCGTGCTTCAGGAAATGTATTGGTGAGGGATGTCTCCTTAGTGTATAGCTGATCTCCAATCAGCGGGTCTTTGGAAAGGGTGACATTTGCAACGGCTGGCCTGAGGTGTTTGACATCATCATAAGCAAATTGCCCTTCAGTGATCTTGATCCCAGCCTTGCAGCTCTCAAGTAGGGCTGCCAGGCACGTGGGGTTTCTTGTAGAGTCTGTGAGCCCACACCCACCCCAGCCCCCTGCTTCAGACCTTCTGACCAGGCAGCAGAGGTGGCTTTGGTTGTTTTTTGGAAGGATGGGTAGCCTGCCAGGAAGTATGCCTGAGTCTGGGCTGGCTTACTGCCTCTCTGAGGCTTTGTGGGCTGCTTACAAGATGGACATTATATTTTGGTGACTTTGCATCGGCACTAGAAGGAATTTAGCATTGTCAGGTGACTTGGGTGAAGTGCCTAGTTGCTGGCCTGAGTAATCCCATTGTACCAAAGTTAATGTGGGTATTGAACGGGCACTTCAGTGAAAGCCCTGAGGTGCTGAGAGCCCAAAGGGCAACACTTGTTTTCACGTTGAATCACTACAGTAAATTTAGCAGTGAGACTTGACATTCTCTGCCTAATAAGAGCAATTTTTATGCTCAAGTTGTGACTATTCATGTAAAGGAAAAATAACTGTAGAATCATCCAAGGGGTTGGGTTGGAAAGGTCCTTAAAGATCACCTCATTCCAACCCCCCTGCCATGGGCAGGGACACCTACCACTAGGGCAGGTTGCTCAGAGCCCCATCCAACCTGGCCTTGAACACATCCAGTAATGGGGCAACCAGAGCCTCCCTGGGCAATCAGTTCCAGTCCCTTGGAATGTTAAGCAGCAGTGTTTGGCTTTATCAGCTTCATCACCTTCACAGTTTCTACAAATGTCAAAGTACTTATTGATGTAGTTGACAAATGTCATTTCAAAAGCAAATAATTTCTCCTAGTGGCAACCTCATTTAGATTTGTGTAATGCTATCCATTTTTTGAAAAAGTGGATTTCTGTTAAAGATTTGTTAATTAAAGATTCATTCCACTGAAGGTAATTTGGGATTCTGTATTTTCACACCACCTATTACTAGAGCAACATCCTTGAATTTTTTTCTTCTCAGAAGCTCCTTAAGCAACTTTTCCATCACGTATTAAACATTATAGGATTATTAATTCCTACGTTATTCCAGGAGAATTAATTAAGGCCATTCTGCGGTGGTGATCTGGGGAGTCCTAGAGCGGATGGAGCTCTGTTGCTCTGGGCAATGAGCATAGCTGAAAAGAGGCTGCAGGAATTGCACCTCAAACCATAACGTGGAGGAGTTTCACCTTACGCAGAAGGTGAAGGACGAGGTACAATGATTGACTGCTCTTAGTTGTACTTTTAGCTCCGTGCCGGCTGCCTCTGTGAAAGCCAAATCGCAGTTTTATTAGTCTGATGCAAAAAGCCCTGTGTATTTATCAATTAAATGATCTCGGAGCTACGCTACACAGTCGGCCGGATTTTTATGACCCACTCCGTGCAGTGTGGTATGAGCTGAAATTGATTGACGTCAAAGCATCTTCAGTGCTTAGGCAATCTTTGCGAACGCTTTCAGAATGTGAAGGATAGCCCCCAAAAGCTGTAAGAAAAACAGTGAAAATTTTGTAATGAATACATCACTTCTTCCTAAAGCGCTGTTAAGGGGTTTGGGCTTTTGTATTTGCCTGTATTTTGGCCACTGTGCTGCTAGAAAAACATCGCTCCTTTCTCGCTCCCTCCTCCTACGTGACCGTAGTGCTTTTTCTGAGATGTTCAATCAAAATCTGTGTCTAGTTGCATGAAGCTGTTTCTAAAACTGTGCAGAAAAATGGCTGGTGCTTCTGCAGCAGGACGTCTCTTTCGGTAGGCTCAGCCAGCGGTGGGACTGCCTGGCTCCAGTGTTCAAACAAAGATAAAGACGTTGCGTTTCTCCTGACCTTCAGGAGGGTAGGCTGTTAGACCCGGCGATGCCAGAGAGGGCTTCAGGAGAACTGCTGAAACAGGTGCTCCCTTGCTTATAGGACTGACTTGTTGGCTTGTTTTACAGTTACTTTGTTATGAAATTTAAGAGAATTCCTTATTTATTTGAACATGTCAGGGTTTAGGGTCAGGGCAGCCCCTTAGACCTGTAACAGGCACTCTCTGTTAAGCCCCCTCCCTCCCCAAAGGGGAAGGGAAAGGGAATGAGGGAGAGAGACTTAGTGATTAGAACAGGAAACTACAACAGCTTGAATGAGAATAATAATGATATAGAATATGTACAAATCTATACCAAACCAGTATGGAACCCAACCCCCCATGGCAATCACGTCACCGTCACCACTGATGCTGCGGAGCAGGCACTGGGGTGTCCCAGCCTGGGCCCCGCCGCAGACAGGAGCTGGATTCTGGTACCGGGTTCAGGAACACGCTGATTGGGATTGAAGGCAGAAGGGACAGAGTCCTCCTTGGATGCTCCAAGGAAGGAAGGAACCGAAAGAGGACCTGAGCCGAGCCAAAGTGGGCCAAGAGGGGAGAAGAGCCCAGGAGCCCCCAGAAAGAGGGTGAGGGAGCAAGCAACCTAGCAAGCAATACTAGCAAGCTAGTAAAAAGAACCCCAAAAAACCTGTAGACTCTCCAGGTCCCCCAGCTTTATACCCAATATGACGTCTATGGGCTGGAATCCCTGGCTGGTCAGTTTGGGGTCCCCTGCCCTGTCTGCTTCTCCCTGTGGGTGCCACCTTTCACTTTCCTGCACCCCCCAGTGTGGTGCACAAGATCCAGCAGTGGCCTTGGTCTGCACCCCAACCCTTGGTAGTGACTCCAACCATGGGGTGTTCTCCCTGCTGGGAGCAGACGCTGCCTGGCAGAACAGGCTGCTGACTGCAGAAAGTGCTGTTAGTTAGAAGAACTGAGCTGAAAAGTAAAACCACTGAACAGAATTAGGTCTGTTCTCCCTCAAACCAGGACAGAACAAAAGGACCAAGAAAGAATGGTAATCACAGGGGAGGAAATTAATTTGCTTATTCAGGGATAAAAGTCTGTTTAGCTTGAGTGACAGGAAGCAGCGGTGTGCGGCGTGGGTCATGCTGTGCCATTGCCTTGTAGAAACAATCTCCCAACTGCTGCTTCTCCACAGAGTAAGTAATGCTCTCTCGTGACGGCTGCATCTGCTCTCAGGTAAGTTATGCTGGTGAAGATTCAGCTGAATTCTTGCTGGAGATAGGACAGCCTAGTGTGAGGCAGTATTATTTCATAGAAGTTTGGACCGATGGGCCATTGCAAAATGATTCAGTGGCTCATGTAGAAGAGCAAAGGCTTGTGTTTTATTTCCAAATCTATATCATCCTCTGCTGGATGCTGTTTATTTAAGCTTAATTTCACTTTAAATACCAGCCACTCCTTGGGAGGTCTCGGCGATCAACTAAGAGGAGAAAACAGGCTCAACCTCTCTCTGAGTAATGGCTAGTGTTTATTTTCTGTCCCAGAAGGAAGGGATAGCACAGGTATCTGCCTTTGTAGAAATGCAAGAGGTTTATTGAATATGGCTCTAAAATTTACTCTGTGCAGTCTGTTTCTTGAAAAACACCTTCCCCCTACCATTGAAGGGCTCCTGTTCCCTTGTGTCTGCTCAGGGCTGGTCTTTGGCTGTATGTTCCGTCGGGCTGATGCCAGAGGTGACAGAGTGACGACTCCTCGTCACCTTTGTGCCACATGTCGAGCAACTGGCTGCTCACAGCAGCTTCTCCAAAGCTGTCTCAAGTTGCTGTCGGTGAGCTTGGACTAGTTCTTAGTCAAGATCTGAATATTGTTTCTCGTGTGGTTTGGTTTGGGGTTCCTGCCTTTATTTGTTCCCATACTAAGTGTCTGTATTTTTATATATTGTTTTCTTGAAAAATTGAAATTAATTTTTAGACAATTATCACTCATGTCATTAGGGTACACGTGTATCATGCCATTAGGACAGCTAATTGCCCTGTTTAATGGTGTGATATCAATTTCCTCATTGAGGATGATGAATGCAATGCGTCAGACATGCGCACAGGCGACTCTGAAGGACCAGTTTCTCAGGCGATGGCTTTCACACCGTGAAGGAAACTGACAGCAGTGCATCTGACCTGCATTGCAAGGGGCTTCCAAACCGGCTGCCAGCAAAAATGTAAACTCAGTTTTGCAAGAGAAAAGTAAAAGAAAATCTTCTGTTTCAAGACTTTTGCATTTTCCCATCTATTTTTAAAGATCCAACCCCAAGAGGAGACTGAACAGATTAATTATAGAAACCAGAAGGTGACAATTCCTGCTGTGAAGCTCCTTCCACCAGCCTGAGTTCCTGCTCCCTGTACTGGGCGATGCTGCTCCGTCAGGCGCTGCTGTTGCAGAGGATGACTGGTTTTTTTGGTTGACACCCCAGGATGATGGTAACTGTCACAACAGGGTGCTCCTCCTGAACTGGAGGAGTGCGAGAGTCAGTTGAGTGAAGATGTGGCTGCCAGAGCCTGAAAGTTCAACCCGTATCTGGTTCTGATTTGGAATCACGTTGATTACAAAACCCGAGGCTGTCTCTGGCTGAGTGGGCAACAGGTCTTTTTCCTGAGCTCATAGTGGAGCAGGTTTAGTGAGTTTAAAGACTCCCTGCTAGTGTGAGCGAGGAGAATAAACACTGCAGTCAGCACTGAAAAGAATGATGAGCTCAGGCACCATGCGGGAGCCAGGGGAGGGTGAGAGATTGGTGAGGGGGAATGATCAGTAGCGTTGAAAGCAGCGGGAGGGCGAGAGGGAGAGGCCAGAGGAGTCAGGTGCCGAAGCCTCAAGAAAAGGAATGTTTCCTTTTTATTCCTTGAGGTTTATTAGCTGTAACATTTCCAAAAGGTTAAGTTGAATCTGTAGGAATGAAGACTAAGGGTGTTTGTGGTAGGCTTGAAAAGTGAACTGCTGTGATGAAGAATTCATGCACCGTTTGTCTTGGTTTGGTGTTTCCGTACAGATGATGCATCGTGTAACACTCACTAATGCTGAAATGCTTTATAATTCTGTCATACCCAGGGAGGTAATTTCTTTCTTTGCTTTTTTTTTTTTTTTTTTGAGGGATGTTAACATTTCATTCTTCTCCAAAAACCTCCCCAGAATGAATCTGTGCTGAATTATAGCAGTTTACAGATGCACATAAAATAGCTCGGTGTGACACCCGCTTGGAATGCGTCGAGGCCACATCAGTCACGGCAGGCAGAGTGCGTGTGAGCGAGGCGAGCCACACGAGTGGCTGTTCCTGGCCGTTTGGTTTGTTTCTGACCTTTGGTATCTAGCTCCTGTCTCTTCAGAGCCGATGCCAATGGGCTGGTTTGGGGAATGGTTGGCCAGTAAGTCCTTCCCCACGGCGTGGGATGGGATACTTGCTCCTCATTTGGAGAGGGTGACACGGCCTCCCTCCTGCTGTGTCCCCATCCAGCTCTGCAGGGTCCCCTGAGGAAAGCTACAAGCTGTTTTCTCAGCTGGTAGGGTGGCTCGGTCCTCTTCAGGCTTCTATTCCTTGTGCATGGGATGTGGCCGGCGGCTCTGGCTCAGAGCAGTACACTCTGCTCTTGAATGCCATGTGCAGTCACCGGGGTGAAGGTCTGCCCTAGGTGAGCAGGGTGCCGTGCTGGTGCTTCAGGGAAGGGCTCTGTAGGAAGCTTGATGGGCCATGGGCTGCTGTGTCCCAGCCTTTGAGAACAGCTCTGGCCCATGCGGGATGGAAAATACTGGGTCCAATGCTTTCTTATTTGGATGTCATTCTCTAACTTGCTTTTCTAAAGCTGATTCTGAGGTTTCTTTTTCACTTATCCCTTTTGTCCCATGAAACTGGCGGTGGTATTTTAGTGCCTAGCAGCTTCTGATGGTGGGACCTGCTGTGCATGCAGACAGAGTAGGAGGAGTCCTTTGCCTTGGAGCAAGCCTACCGCTTACTGGCAGAGCTGGATGCAGGGCAGTGGGAGGAATGGAGCACGTAAGCAAGATGAATAACGCGGAGGCAAAATTATCTCACTGTCTTCAAGTACTTAAGCACATATGTTTTAATACTGTGATTCTTTGAAAGCTACACGGGTGGGTAAGTGCTGTTCTAAACTGGGCTGAATACTGCACCTACTTGCTTTCTGGGGTTGACACCTCCAGGCATGGGCTCACTGGGCATATTTTTGAGGTGTTTTTTTTTTTTTCTTTTTCTTTAGTTTGACAGAGTATTTGAGAAAATTAACATTGTGTGAATGCTGGGCGGGCTTTCTCCCCTTGAAAAGCTGCTTTGAATTAATGTTTTCAAAGTGTTAAGAGGGTTATAAAATGTGTTGTATGACTAAGATGATGTAGCTAATCCTGTCATCTATGGTAAGCTTCTGTTCCAGACCTCAGAAGGGTGCTGTGTGCTCTACAGTGGCCCTTTCTCGGGATTTTTAGGGTGGAAAAGTTGAAATAATTCATTCAGAGGTCGAATCTACAGGTGTCAGCTACCCGACTGGTTCCTTATTCATGCTGACTACTAAAGGCATCGGGTGCTTCTTGTGTGAGCTCTACAGAGAATAACAAAGCAGGAGCAAAAGGACGTGTTTTGTGTTGCTCTTGAAGCCAAAATATGAATGAATTTTCCTGTGTCTTAGGACCAGCGCGCGGAGCAGTTACTGGAGACTTCAGTGCAATATTAAAGGCACAAACAGATTTGACAAAGTTTTCTTTTCCCCGTGGAATTTGCAGTAAATAGAGATAAATTATCTCATCTGTTTGCTGTTTATTAACTAGGACTGTATCAAATTAAGTTCCCCTAGTACTGCTGCAAGATGGGGATGTCATCACTACAGCTCTATTTAATCATTTCTCTGCCAACAGGAGCTCCCAGGCAGTGGAACTGGAAGGATTTGCAGGCCCTGTGTTTGGCCACGTGTGTGTGTGTTTGCAGAGATGCTGTCTGAAGAGCATAGCTTGGAAGTACCTGCTGGAAAGCTCTTCTATTCTCTTTCGCTTCGTTTATTCCCCCTCCTTGTCTCTCACCTACAACTTTGATACAGCATGATCCCTTATGACCAATTGCATGCTTTCTGTGCAGAGAATTGTTTTCTAAAATGGGTTTCTGTCCAAGTGAAGCTTTTTAGCGATGTGGTACCCAGGTGGAACACAGTGCTGGAGACTGGATCCATCCTCCCGTTCAGAGGGGTCTGACCAGCTTAAGGTTACACCAGGCTGCTCGTGGTCCCATCCAGTTGAGCTCTGAGGTTCTTCAGTGCTGGAGATCACGCAGCTCAGGCCAGCCTGCTGTGAAAGCAGCATTTCTTATTGGAATTGTCAGGAGGATGCAGGAAACCCCTAAGCCAGGTTAGAAATCCCCTGCAGCCTATGCGTGACTTTGTTTAGGTAGCATCCCCGTGGCTGCTTTTGCTGGTCTAACAACTGTGAGCAGTTTGGAGTAACTTGTTTCAGAAAACAGGTGGTACTTGGACAGGTCCCTGTCTCAAAACAGGCTGGTCCTTTTTGGCTCCTCTGTAATCATTGTTAATTCTGGAGCAGCATGTGGGATTCAGATAGTCCTGTAGTTGTATTAATGCAATAGATTCATTTGATTGAGTTAACTTTAATTCTTTCTTCAACCCCCTCCTGCCCCCAGCTCCTTTTTGTTGCTTTTTCCCATATTACCTTTTTGGAGCCTGCATTAGCTGTTAAAATACAGCTTCCCATTCCCCCAGGCTTTCCATTCATGGGCCACCTTTGCTTGGGAGGGTCCCAGGGTGCCGTGTGTTTGTTCTTGCTTGAGAGCAGTTTGTTTTGTGACACTTTAATGATATTTCAGCAGCTCTTGGTACGCTTGCAGAAAGAGCATGGCAAATTTTAGATGCTCAGGAATACCCAACGTGTGACAACAGTCCTTTACACACAGAAGTGCTTTTCTCCTATGACAAAGATAAGTAGCAAACACCTTTTCTTTCACCACCTCACTGTCTTAACTGAAGACTGAAGCAAACCTTAGTGCTGGGTTTAGGAGAAGGTAAATAGCATCTGTGCTACATGCTGTGTTCTGCGCGCTGGCACGCGGCCGTGCGCTGGTGACCCTCCTCGTACCCCTGCTCCCAGCATTGCCAGCAGTCTGCTGCTCCACTGGCAGCCTGTCAGAGCTTTAGCCAGCCCTCCAAACCCTGCCCACGATGAACACTTTGTGATGCCTCTGAACGTTTGGGCCGTTCCACCTGCAGAGTAGAAACTGAATTTGGTTTTCCTGGTTTCTGTTAGTTCCCTCTTAGGTGCAGGTGAGTATTCCCGTGGTGATGGGGGACTTCCCAGTAAGGTGGGTTTGCCTTGGTTTTGTTGTTGTTTGGTTTGTTTGTTTGTTTTTCTTTCCTGTAATCAGGTTTGTTTTTTTTTTTCTCGTAAAACACTTTGCAGTGCTAAATGTAATGTACTGGCAGCTTGATTGATCCTCATTGTGCTAATTATATTTCCTTTGCTGGAACATCTTGCTCTATCTTCCACAAGCCATATGTATTTAGTAACTAAACTAGACAACAGTTTCTGAGTCAAGGAGTGTAGTTTTTTTGCATCATGGGACCATCTTGGGTGTTAGTGTGCTGATAATCCTGGTTCATTGCAAAGCACCTTCTCAAAACGATCGAAACCCAGCTCTTCATGGAGACCTTGCAGCCTAAATTAAACCTGATGCCTATAAAAGGAGGTCCCATTCAGATGATGTCATCACTGCAGAGGTGGTGCCTGTATGATACTGATACCTATTTTTTTCTGTCACTCACTTTAAGGCAGCCTGCAGGACTACAGGAATAAGGGAATCTAAATGAACCAGAGGCTGTGGTTTGCAGACCAGCGTGGGGAATACCCGCGGTGTTAACGTGCACATTAATCCCCAGGGTTCCTACTGACTTGAAAGATTCAAGTAGTTTACATTGCGAGTAAGCGTCGCGCAGCCCGCTCCTCTCTGCTGTACGACTTCTGTGAAATACTGCACGTGCAGAATGCAAATCGGCCGTTCTCGGCTCCCCGTGTTTGTGTGCATGCTTGTGTGGCAACCAGGGTGGTAATTAAGCATTTGTTGTGTACCCTGGGAATAGAACATAAGCATATGTTGTGAGAAGGAGCTTTGTATCTGCTAATAACAACTTGGGGAGGAGGAGGAGGGTAGTCACGGAGTTTGACAGCACCCCTGTCCTGCCCTATCCCTGGGTCTTCTGGGGGTGAGGATGGTCTGAGTTTTTCTTTCTTCTTAACAACAGGTTGTGCTGAGGTGCTGCAGGTGCAGCTGAGTGTGCTGAGTGTCTGTGTGGTGGACTGGGGAAATCCTTTACACCGCTTTTTTATGATGATACAACAATTTAATGCATATAAGCCCAATAGGAAGTCTTTAGGGGAAGTGCACTGAAATGTTTCAGTTTTTTTAATCCCTATCACATGATGAATGAGTATCCAGGGTGATTCTTTCACATGTGCTGTGTTTAAATAAAATGTTCTGGTGTTGACCCATTTTAAACAGCTCCATTCAGTATTTGTATTGCTACTGATACTGGATTATTTATTTTTTTCCTGTTTTTTTTTTTTTTTTTTTTTTTTTTTTTTTTTGGTTGTGTTTCTTTTGCTCAGATGCTGAAATGTGATTTAGAAATCCAATAATACTAATGTGCTGAGGAAATACGGCTGTATTCACAGAACAGGAATAACCCAGTTAAAGTATTGCTTTAATTTTCAAGCTGACCTCTTCTGTTGTGTAGCAGAACCCCCCACGATTCCAAAAGGCAACAGCCTTTTTTGCTGGGGAAGTTCTGTAGCCTACAGGAGTGAAAGGCTGAGGGGCTGCAATCCTTGCACGGGGCCAATCCTGTAGCAATAAGGCTGGTTTTGGTTAACTGACCCGTGTTGGTACCACCACACGGGTTAAAGTTGCCCCTGCAGTCAGTACCTGGTGTGGTTTTTCTTCCGTTACCAGAAGTGTCCGTTGCATTTGAACGGTCACCGGCACAAGGCCTCCAAACCACGCGGTCTGTCCCGCTGGAGAAACTCAAGTGGGAGCCTTTGGGGCTAAACCTTGCGTTCCAGTTTCTGTGCCAGATCTGAAGCACCTCGGGACTTCCATGGCTGCCCTTGTCCTTATTTCAGAGGATGGCAGATGTGGTTCTGAAGCTCTTACCGACACCGAGGGCAGCCCGAGGCTCGGTGAACGGTGTTAAACTGCTGTGTAAAATTGTAAATGCTTCTGATGGAACTTTGCTTAGGAAAAAATGCAACCAATGCTTTTCTAATAGGTTTACGAGCAGAGATGTGCCCCTATTCTCTGTTGTGGAAAAGCTCTGTCAAATTTAGTATAATTTTATAACCATTGGGAAGCTTTTTGAAGCCATCCTATAAAATTTAATCAAAACCTTAAGATGTTAAGAAATTATGCAGAAGGATGCAAAGTACTCCAGAGCAGAGGTTTGCTTTTTCTGTCAAATCCAGTATTGAGAATTTCCAAGCTGTCTATAAAAATAGGCTTAGATTCTTTTATAAGTATAAATATTTTATGAAAAATATTAACACCTTGCTTCAAAGCAAAGCTTTTGAAGCTTTTCTGAAAAGGCACATAAGATTTGCCTCTTTTTATTTTTTATTTTTTTCCAGTCCTCCTACACTGTATAAATTTTCCCTCCTAGTTTTGTTGTTACGTGGAGTGTGTTCAGAGTTCTGGCTGAGGCAGAAGTGACTTAAAGTTTCTCAATGGCATGGGGCTGAAGCTGAGGATGTGCTTTACTGTGCTGCTGCCTGGAGGATTACTGGGGAAGAATGGGAGGGGCTGTTTGGGAATAGTGTGGTCAGACAGTAAATTGTTCCTGAAAACCAGGAGGTCTCAGTGAGGGCTGGATGTAGCTCTCTGTAGAGCAGCAAGTACTTTACTATTCAACTGATGTGTTTTAGTTTAAGATCGATGCTCTGCCCCCATCAGCAAGAATAAATAAATAAAACCTTTTTTAAAGGCTTGCAGCCTTCGAGGTGGATCGGGGAGAGGAGAGGTGACGAGGAGATGGATGAGGGAGCTGAGTGCAGGTCTCCTGGTTCTCTGCCCAGCCCAGACTGTGCTGGCACTCCCTGCCTTGAGCTGCAGGGAGAGAAAAGAAATAAAATGGACTTTTTGGCTCTTGTTTTAAGACTTCTTAAAAGAGGGAGTGGGGGGGGAGGAAAAAAGCAAATTTTATTGAGTATCTTCTTACTTATTTTCAGGAGGGAACAGATCTCCTAAGGAGACTTTTCCTTAGCTGTTCAGTTATAGATACCCTGTTCTATTTCTGATCAGGTGGCTTTAAGGACACAAAAATATGTCTCTGACACTGATTCTGGAGATGCTTGATGAACTCTAGCTTAAATCAAGACAGGCCAGACACTGGTACGTACCCTCTACTGAAAATTCAATTGCTTCTGGTCTCTTGGGCACGGCTGTTGCTGTAACCAGAGTCTGTGGCTATCAGGAGAACACTGTTCCGTGGTCCTGTTCCTCCGGGTGCGTGGTACTGCTGCTGCAGCCCCACTCACGGGGCTGGAAACAGAACCTGTTTGGTTTAGGGCTTTTAAATTATTCATTACTTGTGCAGCCGTCATGCTTTAGAAGGATGTAAAGTAGGAATTGAATGTCTAGAAAAAGAATAAACCTGTAGGGCTTTTTTGTCACTAAGGCTACTAAAAGTTATTAAGCGAAGCATTCATTGCCAGACTTTTTGCTGTTGTTGAACAAGAGAGCTTTCTCTTCTGTAACTGAAGTGTTTTAAATCCCTAACCCAGAAACCCCGCGGAAATGAAATGCTGTAAATTGGCCGAGGCCAGAAAAGACACCACTGCCAGCAGATCATCATGGTATCCCAGCTTCCCCTGCCTGTGCTGGAGCTGTGCAGGGACTGGTTTCAACACACAACCCGGGGAAAACCAGCCCTTTGTTGCCTGGCCTCTGTGGCTGTTTCTATCTTGGGTAAGGACAGCCTGTGAAAATATTAATCAGCAGAAACTTGTTAATGCAGTATAAACACAAATAGCCCAATCAAATGTTTATTTCCTAATCTTTTCTACTACATCATTAGCATTAGACCCGATCATCATTAGCTAGTTAGCAATTAGCTGCATATGGCTTGCATTAAATACCAGAGGCTGGTTTCCTACGACTGCTTCTCTCGAGCTCTTGCCAAGTACCAAGTGGCAAGGAACTAGCTATATATATATTTTAATTTTTTTTTAGTATTGTTTAAGACAAAAAGTCCTGATCCATCTTCTGGTGATACCAGTGGTGGTCAGTACTTCTGCTTGACCCATAAATACAAAACAGAGCACTCATTCTAAATAAGGGTGTCTCTGATGAATTTAGAGCTGTGAAGTTCAGCTAAATTACAAAATAGGCACTTAAGTGCATGTGACTTGTTTTTATTTTTATTTTTCTCCAGCTAATGTAGCTCAGTAATTAGGTTTGTCAGTAGGTCTTTCTCTAGACAAATGGAAATGGAAAAGTTGCAACCATAAAGAATAAAATGGATGACTCTTCATCTGGAAACCTTGAAACCACCTAGTCTGTGAAAGTAGTATTGTCTGCAGTTAATTGCTGTTACAGTGTTGACCTCTGGGGGATTAGCTGGTCTAGCATGTTCTTCACGGACTGTATTTCTTGCTGTATTTCTAACACACTTACTGGGACATGTTTTATTACCTACTGTTGATGGGGAGGCCAAAGGTATATGGTTTTCAGAAGTTGTTCTGGTTGGCTTCAGGTACTAAAGTGGTGGGGCAGTGAGGAGCAATAAAGGCTGAGAAACTTTACGTTGCTCTTCTGTTGAATGACAGCGAGACCTTTTCATAGCAAAGCATTTCTGATGACGATGACCATTGTGAGGTAGAAGATCCCTGATGCTTTAGATCCTGGCCCTTGCCGTAATGCCAGTTGGCTTCTCCAGCCCTGAATGTGTAGGTACCGTGCAGTTGCATTTTGGCAGATTTAAAGGTACCGTGGCAGTGACGTAGACCAGGTTGATTTCATGGAGAACAGAAGAAGGCGGCATGGACACGTCAGGTTTCTTCTATGCTCTGGAAGTTATGTGACTTTACCTACTGAATTCTATACCTGGCCCAGCAAATTGAGGATGGCCAAATATTTTAAAAGCATGGTGTTTTATCTTAAAATCGCAGAGGATCTTTCTCTGGTCATTTCTTTGACCTCAGAGAATAAACTTCTAAAACCATTAAGATTATATTTTCAGGAGATTATCAGGTACTGGTGCAGAAATTGGGATGTGACCCATCACGTTCTCCTTCCACGCACACAGTGTCCCCGTGTGTATCGTTATGGCATGTGCCTTAGTTGCATGGCTCACAGGATAACTCGGGCTGAAAAGGACCTGAGGATGTCTCTAGTCTAAGGTCCTGCTCAAATCAGGGTCAGCTATGAGATCAGGCTGGGCTGCTCAGGGCATTACTCAGTCTGGTCTTGAAAACCTGCAAGGATGGCGTTAATCCTCTATTTGTGTGGTTGGACTGTCGGATCCGTCAGGAGAAGACTCCGATCACTCCACTGTCTGCTCTCCCCACCCCTGTTTTGTTTCTGCTGGTGTGAGGCCTGTGAGCAATAAACATCCTTTAGTGTCGGGTCTTCCTCTTTGCAGCTGGATGCTGGAATTTTTCCTTTTCCTCTCTCTGATGTTACCATCTGAGGCCTGGGTGAGACTTTGACGTGGGTTTGACCCGTGGAGGTTGGAGGACAAGCCACCCCACAGGAAGAAGCATGGCTGTATTGTCTTACAAACCTTAAGCCATAGCAGAAGAGCGCAGGGCCAGTGAGAAGGGTGAGCGTGGTGGTTCACCGCAGGGCTGAAGCCATGACAAGAGCTCGGCCAACAGCGCTGGGCCCCTGAACTGCCTCCTGCTCTGGGGAGGAGTTTTGAGAGACCCCAGAACCCAGGAACCCTTCCTGGCTCTTACCCAGGGAGCAGCTCCCTCCCTACAGCAACAGCTCCTCTTGGTGCCCTGCTTGGCTCTTGGCGGTGGGTGAGGCTTTGGTGCCATCTCTCCCGGTGAGCAAGCAGCGTTGTGTTTGGGACATCTTGGGAAAGGAGCATTGATTGTGTTTCTCCCCATAAAATACAGACAGGCCAGTAGCCTTCTCCGTGTCCAGCCTGGGGCACCAAGGCAATCTCAGGAAAGAGGGTAATGAAGTGCCAGGCAGCGCAGCCTGATCACCAGCTTGTGCTCCGAGGAGGCTGGAGGAGATGCACGAGGTCACGGGAGTTGTGCTTGGGCCCATAGCACAGAGTAATTGTCAAGAGATAGCCAGAGACCTGTCTGGGGGCGAGGCAGTGCTGTGCAAGCAACCTTGACCCTGAGTTTCTGCCTGAACATGCCGATTGCCTCTGAAATAATAGGAATTCATTTGGCTGCTCCTGTGGCGTTCGATGCTCCCTTTGAGCTTCTGTGACTGGCGGAAAGATCTAAATAGTAAATGACTTGGGGGGTGTGTGTATCTTTGGAGTGTGTAGGTCTGTGTGTGTATACATCTTAGTGTGTATATATACTAAGAAACAGTAGTTTCTTAAGAGTCTGGCCTTTTGTTGCAAAGTTTGACAATGTAAACTTGCTAATTTCAAAATAAACACTTTGTGGTTTTTTTTGGCTAAGTAAACTTAACAGTTTACCCAGCTGGGAGTACCTGCTGCACATCCTCGACAGACACGATGGACTGGCTGCTCCTTCTTTCTAACCTTGCTCTTTTCTTCCTCCCCCACTCCCTCCCTCCCCCCAAAAGCAGAAGCGCAGCCACCCCTTCCCTGGTGAGGAGTTTTCTCCTCTCACTCACAGCTGCTCTGCGGGAGAACTTGTACCTGACACGTTCCTCCTGCTCATAATGAGCTTTCACTCAAGCTGCTGATCAATAGCAGAAACCAGCAGGTCTGTCTCTATTGCTTGTTTTCTCTATCTTGAATCTGCCAGGATAGATTAGGCCATTGCCAAGGTCACTCAATAGGCTGCAAGTGAATGAAAAGATATCTAGTTGACTTTTTTAGGACAGGACTGCGAAAAGGCAAGACTGGAGCTAAACTGAGTGTACAGTGACAGATTAAATCTGCGTCAAGGTCACAGGGGGTGTTTTTAAGCGAGCCTTCGACAGCGCTGAGCGAGATGCACATCCCCTGTCAGGGGAGAGGTTTTTATGCCGCCGGCTGCGGCAGCGTCTTGGCAGAGCCCGTCTGGACTGGGGGGACAACCGGGGGATTCGGCAGCCGCGATGTGGGAGAGGCTCGGGTGCAGCTCTCCGGCGATCGTGGGACGTCTGCAGGTTTCTCTGGTGGCACAGACCGAGCTGTGGGGAGTCGCAGGAGTGAGAGCAGCCTCGTGCCAATCGTGCCAGCCCAGAGGTGATGGCTTTGCCCTGCTGGTGCAGCTGGAGGCACCGGTGGTGATGTGGGCAGGGCGTGCTGGCACCAGTGCCAGGCCTAAGGGACTGGTGTGCTCCAGAAGCCTCTGGTGTGCTGGAGTTCTTGTACAGCTGAGGAGTAACTCCTCACAAAAGAAGAAAATAAAAAGATAGAAAGAATTCTTAAGTCACTTAAAGAAAAAAAACTTGCATTAGCAATGACTACAAGTACAGCAAAGGCAGGTTTATCGTAAGGGGTAATAGAGTTTATGAGCCTGACTGCTGGAATGAGGACAACTCTCTTTGTGGTTTGTGTCTGAGAGCTTCTTTTTTTCTCTTTTTTCTTTCTTCTTTTCCTCCCCAGTTCCAGCAATTGATCTAATAAACCCCACTGTCTGTATAAATCTTCTAGCCTCGGATCATCATGTCTGCCTCAGAACAGCTAATAAAATAGCAGACATATTTTTCTGATACAGCTGCTTCGTGTAATGGATTGTCCTGGCCCCTCAGCACAGAGCAGTGCTTGTCCTCAGACTGCAGTACCTGCATCTGTGAGGAAGCCTTCCAGGAGACGCAGACAGACAGACAGACATCCTAGTTGTAGCTTTAGCCAGTTTTACAAACAAAATTGAACGACTTCTTTCCGTAGAAGCCAAGAAGAAATCTCCGCTTGCTGTTCACGCCTAGATTTGGACTTCAGATTCTTCTAGAATTTGAAGGTAATTGGTCTTTAGGAAGTGAAATTTGGTTTCTGTGCACTGAGGTGAGACTTGGCCGTGTCCAAGGTACAGCTCTGCTTTTATACTTACTAGATTAGCTGTTTGTGTCACTTCAGTCTTGCTTATTCTTAAGGCTTTTAAGCAGCAGTGTGCACTTAATTGCTGTCTTGGCCTGGAACCAAGGCAGCTAGGAAACGGCGATGAAAGCAATTGGTGTCTTAGAGATTTTGCAAGGCATGTGGAGATAACAGGACCCTTCTGATTTCCTCTACGTCGTGTCCACGAGGACACTCTTGCGTGGCTGACCTCAACAGACAATTAGAAGCTGCCAAAACTTTCAGTCTACTACAGTTGTTCTCTGCGTGACCTAAAGTCTTCAAAGGCTTAAAACCAATTTAAATAGTCTGACTCTGTAGTGACCGAACTGTTAGCTGAAAAAAAAAGCAAAAAGGAAAGCCTGCAGCTTTGAGTGTATCTTACAGCTTTATCGTTGCTTCTAATTGGATTTTAAAGATGCTGACCATGAGCCATTGGATGAGGCCAGACTAAAGCTTCCAAGCTGCTGAGGAGTTGGGAGTTGTAATTCCAGGCTCCGTTTGGTGTGGAGCGAGGTGAGTGCCACAAGCTGCTGGTGCGTGGGTCCTGCTGACAGCTGGGGTGGAGACTGCTTGTCTTTCTCCTCTCTCCTCCGGGAGGCTGGATGTGCTGTGGGGTGTAACAGCATCTTACCCGGCTGCCAGAGGGACCTCCCCTGGAATCACTTTAATGATAGGAGGAGAATCTTTTCTCAGAACAGCCACCCTTGGATTTGAAACGTGGCTTCAAGCGCTTGTGTTGGCCTCCTGCAGCACGGTGCTCCTCCAGCCTGGGGGGGTCGCTTTTCTTCGTAATCTGTGGGGGTTTTTTTATCGTTGTTAGGCTCCAAGTCTCCCTGCCTGGTTTTTAGTGGGAGTTATGGTGATTGGCCTTTGTCTCCTTGCCCTGCATACTGACTGAACTCCTCTGGCTTTCTGTGCAGAGAAGTGGCAGCTACGGGCGCAAGGGTAAAAGGGAGAAGGGGGTCGATTCCCACGCTCAGTGGGCTGGAGCTTGTACTACGTGTGATGTTCTTGTCTGCAACCAGTGGATCAGTCTGTGAGAATACTGCTGTGCTGCTGCTCAGCCCGGCCTTGTAGGAGTCAGAGGTGAGTCTGTGCTGTGGAGTCCTGCGTGTTATTTTCCACTGACAATGGGACTAAGGTAGAGCAGCCCCCAGCCTGGTTGCAGCAGCATCTGCCAGCTCAGGCGCCTGCTTCGCCTCGGGGACCTGCCAGCTCCGTGTAATCCACGGTCAGGGGTATGAGGATGTTCAAATACAGCACAGAAGCTCCTTTCCAGGAGGGCCTGTGTCCCACTCTGGGTTTTCTGCTGTGAACAGAGGTTCTGTGTTCTTGGAACACTGGGGAAGGAGGGTTTGGCATTTCCTCTTTGCTTGTTCATTGCCCATTGTGCTGGAACACCTCAGGGGTCACTGTCAGCTGGGGTCAACTTTGGGCTCTTGTGGATCTTCAGCCTCAGCCTCCTGCTGTGGTCTGTGCTGGCTGAGAGGAGCTGCCTGATGCGCATCTGCCTGAGGTCTCAGTGGTCCCAAAGGAGCAGGGACGGTGAGCACTGGTGGGTTACTACCAAGCTTTTAGAATCTGCTTTTCTACTTCGAATTTACTGTCACTGTGACACTTGGGATTTATCAAGTATGCCACCCTCTTCTCTGGGGAGTGTAAGTTATTCCTTGATGCTTGTCTTCTGAAGTTCTTTCTCCACCTCACGGGAGAAAGAACGTCTGGAGCAAGCCAGAGGTCTCTGTTGGTCTGCAGTCCCTTCTCTCTCTGATTTTTATTTTTTTTTGTGGCCAGCATCTAGTACTGTACACCCAAGGAAGGGTGCTGGTATGGAACTAGTACTGACACCTTCCCTGGATGCTCTGCAGCCTCTGGGCTCTTTGCTCACATCGCTGGGTACTTGGCCTCATGCGGGAGAGCGCGCGCCTCCGGTGGGGGGGTGGGGTTGGCTTCTCCTGAGGCCAAGGACATGTGCACAACAGGGTGGCTTGTGCACCGAACCAGCTATAGCTACCTTGATACTTTCATTCTTTTGAAGAAATTTTCCTCCTCTACTTTGTGAATTTTTTTTTTGCAATCGTACGTTAGTGCAGGATCGTCCCGTGGTTAAAGGCATGGCCAGAGGCTGGGAAACAGTGTTTGCAAAGGCTTTGTCTTTTGACTTTGGATGTATCCTTTAGGCTTTCTTTGTTGCTTAACCACTTTCTTGTCTATGAAATGGGAAGTGATTCTCCTTGCCTTACAGGGATAGATGCCTAGAAGGTCGTGAGGAAGGCCAGTGCTAGAGCAATAGGTTGGCTGGGTATCTAGGGTGCTTTTTGCACCCCAAAACAGCAGAGAGGGGGAGGGGTTTCCTCCTGTATACAATGATCTTAATTTCCAGACTAACTTGACATCAGGTAGACAGGCTTGTTAGCCTTTGCTTACTAATTTGTCACGTTGTATTAGAGGATGAAATTGGTTGTAGATTCAGTGCAGTGGATTGACACTGTCCAGGTTCAGCTGGGGTGACAATGTGGCAGTGTGTTTACTGCATTTGTGTCACTTCAAGCAGCTGCAGTGAAGTCTGACAATGGTATATCCAGCAGAGAGGCCACCACAGACCAGCTTGGCAGCGACCTTCGATGGAACGAACCTCCTTTAGTTGTTGGCATCATCCATAATGGATTATGTTTAAGAAAATAATAAATATAAATGTATCTTTTACCATGCCTGAGGTGAAAAATTGTCAACTGGAGGCTTTTTTTTTTTTTCCCCATTTTCTCACCTGTAGCAGCAAAATCTGTTGGCATTGAATTTAATAGACTTTTCTACCCCTGCTGTCCAAACTTTGGTGCAGGAGGTAGATTGAGATGATTTTGGTACTTCATATGGTGATTTGTCTTTGTTTTCCATTGTCTGTGCTTTGTTTGATGTTCTAAATGGATTTCAAATGGATATCTCTGTTACAAGGAGAATAAACATTGCACTAAATAAACCTTTATCAGTATTTAGACAGGCGTTGCTACAGTGTTGTAAATTTGTTTGGATAGCTACACCCTTAATATTGGGGAATCTGCAGAAAATGGACTGCAGCTATCTTTTGAAGACTAGGAAAAGTTTAAAGCCTGGTGCTCTGCCCAGTTCCTTTGCGTGCCGCTTGTTCCATGACCTGCGTGAGGTTCCCAGGGCACGGCCCTGGGCAGCGTTCGCCCAGGACTGCGAGGGCTCTGTAAGGGGGTGAGTGGGGGTTTCCTGCAGTCGGCCGGGCTGTGCTGTGAGCCGGCCAAGCAGACACGCTTGCTGCACGGTTTCTCCTGCCTTTGTCCCGTCTCGCCGGCCTCTGTACAGGTCTGGCTTCAAAAGGCCAGCGAGTAAAGAGCTTGACTGAAAAAAATACATAAATGAGCGGCTGGGTGCCGCTCATCTCTCCGTAGTCGCTGGCAGGCAATGGCCACCAAAGAAAGAAGCAGCTCTGGAGCCACCTCCCAGGCTTTGCAGAAAAGGCTGATGGCACCAGCAGCTGGGGCTGCTGTTAATCTTGGGGGTTTTGGTGGTGTGTTTTTCTTTTCCATTTGCCCAGCCGAGATGTTATTAACTCTGTCAGCTGTCTGGAGATTAATTGACTACTGTAAACATTCAATTTACCTCTGAGTTGCAGAAGTGCAGTCCTTGAGAAGGAGTTGGGAGCTGTTTGAATACTTTATTAGCTTGGACACAGAAACCTTGGGTCTTTGCGGGTGGAAAGAAGTGATTTGAACAAATGGAGAGTGTTTACCTGTTTTCTTCAGAACGGGTCGCCAAGTTCTTGCATCTGGTTTTATTTTAAGGGGAGATAGTAAATCCTTCTTTGTGACCTGGTGTCTTTAGTTCATCTTGTATATCTCATTTAACTGAATTTCCAGTATCATTTCCAGAGCAATTTAATAATGACAATGTAAGAGAACGTTGCCCTCTTCCTTATGTCAGAAGCCTTTCTTACTCAAAGGGACCTGCAGAGCTGAATGCTTCCAAACAAACTCAATTCTGAATCCCAGTTTCTCATTTGCAACGTAGAGCTCATGTCCTGCTTGTTTCTGTGTCTCGTTTTTGGGGGGTTAATTCTGTTGATCCTGATTTTCTACTCTTCCATCGGGTGTTTTTCAGTCCACATTGCTGTGTTTTGGGGCAGGGACTTCTAATACAGCTTGTATCCTTTTAGCCTCCGATTCCAGATCTGACACTTGTTTATTGCTCTCACCGTGCAAGAATTTATTAATTAGTATAATTAATACTTACTCATACAATTAAGTGTAAATATTATTAAAAAAGGAAAGTAACATTGAGCTCCAGAAAAGCTTTTTGTCAGCTTAAAATGGTTGACAAGGAGTTTAACAAAAGCTGTTCTCCCGAGTTCTGCAGCAAACACCGCTTCTGTCCGGTGAATAATTGAGGGGAAAACAGGCTTTTGTCTCATTTCTGATCCAAATATTTCATACAAATGTGAGCCTAGGGTTATGGGAACTGTTAAATTCTGATGGAAGAGAGGAGAGATCTTTGTGTCCAGTAAGGAAATGAAACGTTGGGTGTGCAAACCCTGTACCTTTGCCATGGTTTCAGTTTTATCCTTGGTCTGATAATCTTTAGTGTTTCTCCTTGTAATCAGATAGTATGAAAAGCTTTAAATACGTCCTGCAGGCACCTTAGAGGCTCACAAAGCAATTAAAATATAATTCAAACACAGAATCACAGAATCATTTGGCTTGGCAGAGACCTTTCAGATCATCGAGTTCAGCCATCCCCCAGCACTGCCAGGGCACCACTGACCCCTGGCCCTCAGCACCACAGCTCCACGGGGGGCTTGGAAACCCCTCCAGGGGTCACAACACCATAATCCTTACAGAGAACGATGATTTTTCAGGCTTCAGGGCTGGCACTGTTTCTACCCATTGGTTAATTAATTTATTTTTTTATTTTTTTACCTCTTGTCTTCCATTTTTCTGTGATAACCAAAGACAAAGCTCCGAAAAGCTTTGCCCGTTGGAAAGGAGATGATGTTGGTAGAGCTATTTATGGACCATCCTTGGAGAGCTGCTGCCTTAATTCCACCCTGTTTCCTACACTGCAATCCAGAAGAGACGGTTCTGGGTTCTCAGGTAAATGAATCCCAATGAAGGAGGTTTGATTTCAACAGGGGGAGCTGCCCAGCTTCAGCAAAACCTGCGCCGAGGAGAATGTGGCTCTTGTGCTGCAGCCTCAGCTCCTGCTGCAGATACTGGGCTTCTTCTATACCAGTGCCAGGGAGGTACTGGGTGAGCAGACAGCTGGTGGGTCTGTCCCCCCTGGAAGGGCAGCTGGCATCTGCTGGCCCCTGCAAGGAGCCCTGACCACCACGGGTCTTACCCCTAGGGGGACTGTCTGAGCCACTGCTTGTCTTGAGCCTTCAGCTGGGGACCCACCAGCTTCTTCCCAGTAGCAGTGGAGGCCCCGGTCCCTCTGGCGCCGCTGGGCAGCTCCCCTGTTAGGAGGGCATGGCGATGTGAGGGACGAGCTGCCTTTGCCCATAAACGTGCTGCTCCCAGAAGATGTGTTTTCTGTAGAGCGTGGAGGATCTTAATGCTGTTGTGTGCTGCTCCCACACAGGAGCTCCTGGCCCTTGGAGTCTCAAGCCTCGTGTGCAATTGGAGGTGAATTAATCCGTAGCACAACTTGATTGAAAGGAAACATGGGGGATGAAATTGGCCCTTAGAAATCACAAAGCATGGGAAGATGGATTTGATCAATCAGAGTCTCTCTGTTTCTTAGCCAGTTAATCCATTCCTGTGTATTTGCTGCTGTTGTGCCTGGTTGTGTTATAAATTTCGGCTCTTCTCGTGATGTCAGCAAACGTTTTCTAGCTCTTAATCTCACTAGTTCCTTCTTTTCCTCCATATTCTATTAATTTCTTTATATCCTTCTACAGATTTTTTCCTCTATTGAGTTCTTGGGTGTCGCTGTAGTTTTCTCTCTCTCAGGTCTATAATTTGTGTTGCTCGTGTCTGAAATCACTGCAGTCTTCTTTGTCATATGTAGCAAAGAGCTTTTCCACAGGTGTGCATCTGGAAATGCATTGCAGAGACTTGATAACTCTTCTGCTCAAAGACCAGGTTTGTCTTTTCTACCTCTACATTTCATTAATCTTCTCACTGCTCTGTTGTTTCTAAACAAATGCCTGGTTTGTCCTTCTCTTAACAGCATCCTGTGCTTCCTCCTGATGTTGTATTAACTGTTCTTTCCAATCACTCCATAGCAGGCCAGCCAACCTTGTCCAGCTCAGTGAACGCACTGTGCAACCCCAGTCCCTCTGAGCGTGGTGTTGGGGAGCACTTGGACCTCGCTGGTGCTGGTGTTCTCAGCTTTGGGTTCATTTCCAGGTCTCTTTTTTTTATTTCCTACGCCAGACTGTAGGTGAGGAGTGAGGCTGTCAGTGAGAGTGCTCTGCCGAGGGCTCTGACCTTCACTGGCTGCCCTGGCACCGATCTTCAGCGCTGGGGTATTGATCTTCCAGTGGATTCTGGAATAAATTGCTATAAACCAAACATGTCTCTAGTTTTATAGGATGGTTTTCTAGCCTTGAATTCCTTTTTTCATGTAAGTTCAGCATGCCTTTGAAAACACGGTGGTTTTCCTTCTGAAGAGCTTTGCACGTTTATGGAACTATTGAAAGATTTAAATAGAGCTGATAGCAGGAGCCATCGGATGGTAACAGGAGTGAGTGAGGCTAGAGACAGACTGTGAGAACTGGGACCCGGTGCAGAGTTTTAATAGCTCTGTCTTGAAATATTTATTTAGTTAGAGGAGACCCGATGGTGTTTGAATAATAATAAAGAATTTGCTTTGTTCATGGCAATGCTTTTCTCTCTCTCATTGATCAATTTACTTTAAACTGAATCTCTCAAAACCCTGGAAGGATTTGGGTGCCTTCAGTTTTCCTGGGAAATGGCAGGAAAATCTTCAGCCCGTGGAAGTTCCTATAACCAGGGTGGCTTTATTAGTGCAGTGAAATGTGGTGCAAACAGATGGTTCAAGTTTCCTTGCTTTTGCTAAAGATGACTCTCAGCCTGGGCTTACTTCTTTTCAACTTCTGCACGTGGGATTTCAGACCTGTGACATTGGTGAGAGGTGGAAGCTCTGTTCCTTGCTTTTTCTCCCAGCTGTCATGCTTGTACCCACTGGCAGGTTTTATTCAGCCTCCTGAAACTGCTCAGGAAGGCTTTTCCAGCTGCCAGCAGTGGTGATCCTCCATGGGAGCAGATGGGATGTGTCTCAGAGATGCTCAACCTCCTGCTGGCTTCTCATATCAGAGTTGGGTGCTCCCCCAGCCAGCCTTATGTTGAGCTCTTTCTAGGCTCTGCCTCGCTGCATAGGAATTGTCAGTATTGCTGCGGGAGTGAGGAACGTGCTCCTGAGCAGGGGGTGGAAATCCTGACTGCTGGGAGACAGCGGAGAAGAATCAGCAGCGTGCGTGCACTCGGGTGTGTTTGCAGCCTCCGTTTGCTCCCATAACTGGCAGTGAAATGCTTTTCCTCAGCTGAAGTGGTGTGAGCAGGTATTCCCCCAAGGGCAAAGGCTGCTTCTCCTCCTGGAGGGCAGTTACAGCTGGAGGGGGGGGACGCTGAGCTGTCAGTCAGCAGCTGGCTCCGCTTAGTGGCGTGCTCTCTGCCGTGTGCTTCACTACAGAAATCGGTGGCAGAACAGAGGTATAGTGAGATCCAGTGGGTTCCCCACTCGGCAGGGAAAGAAAATAGTCTGGTTTTCCCTTATGTGTTAGTTTTCTTCCATGTTGTGTCTTCCTTTTCCTCCATGTGCCCATAGGTAATGGGGGACATGAGCAGAGCAGTGTGGGGCCAGCATTCCCTGCCCAGCCTTTAATGTCCCTGGGAGTTGAAGAATCTTTCCCTTTATGCCCTAGTATAAAATAACACCAATTAAAAATGGGGAGAATGCTTTAGAAGGATATAAAAGTTGCGGGTAATGCTAGAAACATGCATTTACATTGGGCTTCACAGTGCTGTGATAATAGGCATCATTTTCTTCAGCTCATTTTCTCCTGTAACACCGAATCCTCTGATTTGTTTTGGACAGATTCCTTACAGCAGGCTGGGAATTTATGGCCGTTGCAGCAGGAAGATGTACACGTTTGTGAATGCTGTGGGAATGCTCCTGAAGTCTGCTCATTTCCTTCTAAAAGATGGGTCTTTCTCCTGCCTGGGGCTGTGTTCTGTATCCTCATTAATGAGCTTACGCTTGTTTGGAATGGAAAGTGCCCAAGTAGTTCTGTTTTAGAGCAAATGGAAGATGACGGGAGGACGAGATTATGTAAAGTTAAGCACACACACTATATATGTGGATGTGAAATTGGGAAGTGCCTTAGCTGCTTGTTTTCGTGGCAAATGAAAGTTGTAAAGCGAGAAGAATCAGTCACAAAAGTGACATCAAAACATTGTAGAATTGTTTGTGAAATGGAGCTTTATTTATTTATTTATTTTTGTGGAAAGGAGCAATTTGAAAATACGTATCTTTCAAACCTAGCTGCTTGGGAGAACAGAGGGGAGTGTGGAGCTGAAACAACTGTAACCTTTGAAAACAGATACGTATTTCCTAACGAACAGAGCATTGTTTCACTATCGGACACATTCATTAACTGAAATATTTATTTGGGATTATGGGAAGTTTAAAAATGCAATAGCTGCTTCGTTTGGTTTTTCCTTTGTGGTTTATTTAAGGCTCATTTCTGATTGCTGCTGCTGTTGGTACCACTCCAGTGTAAGGAGAAGGTAGCAGAGTCCTGCTCACTGGGCCAGGCTGTGAGCTGCTGGGTGCTGGGATGAATTTTAGGGGTAGAAATGAAATCTGGGAGTTGTGCCTGGGGAGCAGGGCCTGTGTGCACTGCATGGCCACCTTGGGTCTGGCTTTTCAGCAGTGGTCTGCACACAGCTCTGCAGAGAGCAGCTGAGGAATGAACCTATGGGGTCTAAGATCCAGCTGGAAAATGTTTCGGAACTATGAACTTGTGAGATTGGGGCAGACTTTTGAGCAGGGCCTGTTGGGACAGGACATGGGGTGATGGTTTAAACTAAAAGAGGGAGATTTAGACCAGAGAGATGGAAGAGACTTCTGATGCTGAGGGTGGCGAGAGCCTGGCCCAGGCTGCCCAGAGAGGTGGTGGCTGCCCCATCCCTGGCACCATTGCAGGG
>JANHGN010005823.1:122904-153161 GCA_024605025.1 Megaceryle maxima | reverse complement strand
GAGAGGTTGTGGAGTCTCCTTCTCTGGAGATTTTCAAAACCTGCCTGGATGTGTTCCTTTGTGACCTGTGCTAGATTGTATGATCCTGCTCTGGCAGGGGGGTTGGACTCAAAGATTTCCAAGGTCCCTTCCAACCCCTGACACCCTGGGATATCTGTGATACCTGTGAACTTCAACAGCTGGCTGGTCTCCAGGTGCGAGATTTTGAACAGTTCTGCAGATTCTCCCTGGGTAGCTGCTGCTGCACATAAACCAACTGATAGACACCACTGCTTTGCCTTGGTGAGCAACATCCTGGGTGGTGACTGGTCTTCCATAGACTCCATTCCCACAGCAGAACTGACCAAACTGTAGATAAATAGGACACCTGTACAGGGAGCAAAAACTGTTTCTGCATATGCAGGAATGGTCACAAGGGAAAGTCCTTTGTACATTCTTAAGATAAGAAAAGCTTTTACACAGTTAAAGAAAATCAGTAGCAATGGACCCTGTGTGGATGTGTTGATGTATGACTGTATCGCAGATGGATATAAAAAGTTCTTGTGGCTACAGTTTGGGTGTCTCACCTGATCCATCTGAAGATGCTGATGCAATAACCCATGCAGAGCCCTGTCACCAACGAGGCAGCAGCTGATCATCCTATTTGAGAGATTCCATTTCATATGAGATTATCTTATGAAGAGATCTCAAGAAATTGGTTTGTCTTACAAATACTCTCTGTGAGTGTTTGCACCACTGTGAAAGAAGCCTTAACTTCACATGTAGAATATTCATAAAGTCTTTATGATGGAGCCCTGAAAATAACTGTTATCTTTCAGAAATAAAAAATTATCTTAAAATGATTAATTTTAAAAGCCTTAGTACACAATAGTGGCCACTTTCCTTCCTCACAGGTTGTTAAGCAATCCTGTAGATTTTTACAACACAGACATAGTTCCCTGGTAAGTCTAATTATTAATGATAATGTTCTGTATAATTTCTTCTTACACTAAACTTCACAGTGTCTTCCCATACAGTTGGAGTGAAATTCATATCCTACCATTCTTTCATGTCTCAGAAAACTGCTACTTCTTTGAAGCTAATCATGCCTCCAGCTGAAAAAAGTCTAGAGTCCTATCCACAATGGATAAAATGAGTTTGTATGAAAGTAGTACAGTAGATACTAGCAGATATACACTGGTTTAGATTATTTCTGTATTAGTAGCAATAAACATTGGCATACTGCACTGATGTCTCAGAATCTTTCGAGCTGGAACAATGCTAAGGGAAAAGGTATGTTGAATTTAAAAATGCACAGTCACAAAGGTTTTAATTTCAGAGAAGAGGGAAATAGAAGAGAACTGGCATGGAATCAACTATGAAAATTTTCCTATAGAATACCTTTTCCCAGTTTTTATGTACAGCATTCTTATTAGATATGAAGAATCGTTACAGGCTGTTCTGGTGAAAAACAGCTCACAAAAGTGCATAGTGCTGTGCTGCCATTTCCTCTACTAAGCAGGAAAACTGGGGACACCTCTCTGTGTTATCCACAGATGCTGTGGAGAGTCTGTGAGGAATTTCAGTGAACTTTGATGTCTTCAGGAAAGAAGGACATTCAACGCTTTTTCTCTAAAGTTATGAGCTTGCTCCTTCTCTCAGAGCTTCTTGTAGATTGGTAAGAAATAGTAGGTCAGTTAACTCAGACATATTTACAGGGTCATCATTGCATTTCAGCTGTATCAGAGGTCTTCTCAATCAAAAAGCCAGTTCCTGTAAAATCATGTTAAGACAAAATATTGTTATTTATCCAAACAGTGTACACTACTTCCCCACAGCTCCCTTCCTTACTTAATCTGATGATCTCAAACTCTCAGACTGTCAGCAAAGTGCAGTTTTTACACACATGGCTCATGTCTGGAGCCTAAGGAATACTATTGCAGAAATGCAGCACCTTCCTAGGGTGGCTGTCCACCAAGTCCATGGTTGTTTTCAAATACCCCAAGGCAAATCTGTGGAGCAGGTCTGAATCACTGGTGCTGATCTTTGGCATTGTAATTGTCTAAAAGCTTCTAGTAGCGGGCACTGATTTTGCTACTTCTGCCATATTTCAGTGCATTATAGTGATTTTTCAGGAGATGAGAGATCTGCATTGCTAAAATATGGGGTCTTAGTCTCTAATGTATCATACCCTTGTGCATTCACACAGGCTTTCTGGTCACTGCTCTCTGCCAAGCCAAACAATAGGGTTGGTACTGCACTCCTGGTGTCACATTTGAGGTCAGATCCTCCAGTACTTAATGCAGTTGCCAGAGAGAGTCTGTGTGTTTCCCGGGTACAATAGCAGTGAAGCCCATCAGAGTGATTCCAGGAGCACCTCACAGTGCTCCTTACCTACCCCCTTTCACTATTTGGGTGATATATGAGTTTCACCAGTCTGTTTCCCACAAAGCAGCATGATGCAGCCCTGCCTTGCCTGTATCCTTATGTTGTGCCATGTACCTCCATACAGTGTGTTTATTAAAAATAAATTCCACATACAAGTAGCAGATACAGCCCTTTCAGACTGTGCAACCTCCAGCTGATGGTACTATATACAGCTTGATCGTATAGTCTGAAGTGGGAAGGCAGTCTGTGTGTTTGTCCTCATCTGAGCAAAATATACACAGGAACACAGGCTTAGAAGAGCCACCCACAAAGGACACACTTACAGGCAGTCACTGAGCTGGTTTGTGTCTTGGCAGTCATCCTTGCTGCTTTATAATCTATGGGGGCTTTAAATATTGTGGTACTAAGGATGCTGGCTAGCTAACATACTCCTCAGCTTGACAGAGATACCCTGTGTTGTTAGACAGGTAAAATAAAGACATCTCAAGGGCCAGTAGAGCAAGACCATGCCAGAATTACCTGGAAATGCAGAAGGAAAGTATGGAGTTTAACTACAGTAATAGCTATCTAGGACACAATGAGGTGTCTCTTTTGGTTCAGGAACCTCTGCTCTGTCCTGTCTGATGCTCAGTGGCCACCCTTACAAGCTTTAGTTTCTACATACGCAGTAATGACACCACCCTCCCCCCCTCCACCAGTGTTAGCTGGGAGTTGTAACCATAACACAAATCCAAGTTTCTGTGTCAAATTAGATAGAGGTGATATAAACCTAGCTCTCTGCCATACCTTAGCCACCTTCTTCCTTGCTAGACTGCCTTTAGCCTCTGAATTCCTTTCCAAGTGGGAATTAAATTCCATGTTATTAATTCAGGATCTTTCTTATTTTCTACTGGGCAAACACAGATGGGGAGATGTCTATTTGTTAATTAGTACTAACTGCTTTGACATGAGATAATGGCAGTCTTGGATAGAGAGACCATGAAATCAGAGATGGTATCTTCTCTGACTTGTCCACAATGATGTCTTCCCTAATGTCCCCCCTTCCTTAAACCATTTTTATATTCATTTTACCTTCAAGGTGGAGCTTGAGCGACTCTAGTCATACATACCTTTATTATGATTGGTATAAAATTGTCTTGCTTTGCTTTTAAAGGTGTAGATAAAGAAAATTCAGGGTTCAAGGTCAGTGAGGGGTGGTTGCACTTTGAAGGCAGGTAGCCTTTGGGATGGAGGTGTGTTTTGGTATTATAATGACATTATAATGAGCAAAGTTTGCACAAAAGACAGCACTTTGTCAGAAACTGACAGTCTGTTGGCCCAGGGTAGCAAACAGGCAGCTTATCAGTTCCATAGTACAACAAAGTTCCCAGCTCTGCAGTGATTCATAGAGCTTGGCCTTCACTCCACTGGACCTTCCGTGCCATTCACAGGTGATGCTGCTCAGGGAACCACCATGTGATGGATTCCTTGCATACTCATTGCACTCCACCCTGCGAGCTTCTTAGATGCTATACCTTTCCTTAATGTATGAACAATGCTGTACCTTTAGTATGATTTTAATTTCTAAGTCATCTCCAGTCATTATTCCACACTGTCCCTCTCTACTCAGTACTTGTTAGATGACACTGGGGTTACTGAATCCAGTGTTGGGTCCCTGATACAAGACAGACTGAAAAAATGGAGTTTAGGGGAGGCCACGAAGATGGGCTGGAGCACTTGCCCATAATAAATCCAGGGTACCTGGATTTGTTCAGTCTGAAGTAGAGATGGCTTCTGGGGGACCTAACAGCAGCTCCCTGTGTACACAGAGAGGTTACTGAGGAATTGGAGCTGGGCTCTTCACAGTGGTGAGAGTGGGAGGCTGACAGACAGTGGTCATGAAGTGAAACAGGAGAGGGTCTGACTGGATCTAAGGAGACATTTCTTCCCTTTGAGGACAGTCAGACAGTGGCACAGGCTGCCTACAGAGGTTGTACTGTCTTCCTCATCAGAGTTTTTTAAGCTACAGCTGGATGAAGCCCTGAGTTGCCTGGTTTGACCTCAGAGCTGACACTGCTATGAGCAGGAGGTTAGACCAGACACCCCTGAGGTTCGTCCCAGCCTGAATCATCTTGTGATTTTCTGGTCTTTTAAGAATTATGTTTAACCACTATACAGCTGCTATCTGTGCCCAAGTAACCCTTTTCTCATTCCTTCACTTACCAACCTTTTCCTCTTATATCCCCTCTCTTGCTCTGTTGTACCTATTTGGGTACATTGAACTAAATTGGTGTGTGGTTAAGGGTGGGCTGAAACCTGAGTTTTATCAATACAGAGAAGGACTGTGATGCAATTTTTTTCACTGTGAGGATATACATAGAAGTTTATAGAGCTTGATGTTCATGCAAATACATTTACCTGTGGGAGGGGAATGACTCATCTCTGGATTTTGAAAATGGAAGTGATGACTGAATTGTTTTTTGGAGATAGGCTTTTACACCATCTGCAATGCTGTCATGTTACTGTGAACAGACCCAAAATGCAGTCGGAACAACACTGTAAAATAGACTTATGTGAGAAATTCCATTGACCATACTGTGGGAATCTTACTAATAGCAGTAAAGATGCACTTTAAATGAAAAATAAGGAAGCCTGGTACTGAGAGCCTTCTACTTGTTCCTAGAAATTAGAGATGGGGTTTAGCCCTGAAAACTTAGACTTTATCTTCTTTCTGACATTCTTGTTGGCATTCTAAACCTGCAAATATCATCCAATCTTGCAGAATCCTTGACTTAAGTTGCACCTCTATCAATGTATTTGCCTCACAGTCTGATTATCTGTTGTAGTATTTCATCAGTTTTCATCCTGCCAGCTTTTAGGTTTGTTAGCATATCCCCTTGTTCTTGCATTACAAGAGAGAGGGAACAGAAGTTCCCCATCTAGATGTTCTAACATATTCCTTTATTTGCTATAGTTATTTTTTCATCTCTTATTCATCTCCTTTCTAAAAGAAACAATTCCACTCTTCCCAATCTGCCTTTAATGTTTTCCTATGTTCCTAACAATTATGCTCTTTTCTTGAGTCCTCTATAATTCTGTGCAATTTTTCTCAAAAAAAAAAAAAAAAAGGCTGGTATTGCAGAGCTAGCAACATAATTGCATTACTTTTGCACTATTCTTCCTCAGCCCACTTTTTATTCAGTCTGACATCTCATTTGCTTTTTGCCATCACTGGGATGCATTAAGTGGAGGTTCCAGTGATGTATTTCTAATGATATGAGGCTTCATTTCCTTAGGTGATAAAGCCAACAGACTTCTAATTCGACTGTTGAGGGAAAAGTAGTTTTGTGGGTTTATTTGTACTTACCAACTTGACATTTCACTTTTTGTACACTGTCTGTTCTAAATTCTAAAGTTCTTTTCAGATTTTGTGGAGAGACTCTGGAGGTAGAATTCTGCCAGTTCTTTTGTATCATTCTTTTTCCATTACAATTCTTTTTTTCTCATGCACAGTGGGACTTTAGTTTTGGTTTTCATGTGCTGGGAATGTTATATTCCTCCAAAAGCAAGCAGACCTACTATCTTCCTCTAGTTCCTATTTTCCACAGATTCACCTACAAATAATACAACTCGTAGATGGAGAGACGAACAAAATCTATATGGATTTCCAGCTCAGTCTTCTGCATTTTCAGATTACTTTGTAGAAAGCATTAATTCAGGAGTTGTCTATAAAAACATCTGTTCTTCATTCCTTCTCCCATCCCACTAAACAGGAAACCAGCCAAGATCACATCTAAGTTTGTAAAGCTTTTTAAAGTTTGGAGTTTTAACTGTAGTGTAAATAAAAATTCTTTAAAACATTCAAATAGTGAGCATCCCCATTCAAACATGTTGCTAGCACACTGGGACATAAATAATTTCAAAGTACAACTTACAAAGTGAAATTTTTATTTTATTGGGGGGGGGTGTTAGGTTTGTTTGTTTGTTTGTTTTGGTTTATTTTGTTTCTTTTTTAAATTGATAGCTCTAGTTCACTAGAAAAGGAAACAAGAACTCACCTTCTAGTTGTGGAGAGTTCCTGCTCCGTATGCGTAATAGTAAGGGACAACACTTACTGAGAACCTTCTTTTTCTTCTTTCTCTCTTGCTTGTAGATCAAAACACCCATGTGAGCAGAAACTTAAGGCAATGTTGAAGTGTATTGTTTTGATAATGAAGTAGCTCACTGCTGAAATTAGTATAATGGCATTAATGCAGCCTTCCTCTCAGACTGGGAAGCAAGACCTATAAGAAATCATCACACTGACATGGCTCTACCATTTCTCACATCTAAGTTTGCATGTATAGGGATAACTGCTAAAAGGTATTGTGTGGCACTATGCAGACATCAATGCACATCACCATAAAACACAAGTTCAGAAACTCCAGCTTTTATCTATCAGTCAGTGTTCAATTTGTGAAGATTGGTTAAGATATTTTTTAAAAACAAAGTAATACAGTGTATTCCTGAAAGAAGTCAGAGATATTCAGTATGTTTGTCTCTCATTTGGCTTATATAATTTACAGGACAATCAGATTTTAACTATGCTGGCAAACTAGACACATAAAGTTCCTCCTTTCTTCTCCTTGCTATTTGCATCTCCTTCATACAATGGGTATGACTGTGCCAGTTACACTGGTGTTACTTCTTCTGATTCTGGAACTGAAGGAGACTCTGCCTATACAAAATTGCCCTATGACTATCCCACCTTAGATCTTCAACCCACCAATTTAACAGTGAAAAGCAAGCCCGAGCTATAACTCGAGTGTAGAGCTCACACAATGACCCTTAAAGGACTGTGATGATATTTTGGTTTCAGACTGGCTGTCTGAATGATGTGTGCTGGCAAACTGTGTGGATGACACTTACTGTTGCAACTAGGAAAACTTGCAGTATGGGCATGGGTGTACACGAGCAAAGTGCCCTTGATCTTCATTGTCCTCCCACATTGGTCCTTAATGAGTAGATATGTTTTAAGAGGATTTATTAGGCAAAAATATTTACGGTACTTGAACACACTCTTCCTCCAATGCGGGAGATTACAGAATGGACTCAACACAGACCAATATGATCAAAGTTGAAGACCTTTATTCAAGCACACACACATCTTATATATCTTTTCTATATCAGTACACGAGCTACCTTCTTCTGTTGTTGACTTTCTCGCAGTTTATATCTTATTCTAGCAGCTTCAGCTTACTGTTATTGCAAGCCAGCTCTGCCTTGACATGTCTCTACTTGCCCCTTAGGCCTGATTATACTAGGGCAATCCCAGACATGTCAAGGCAATACTGAGTCTGGATGGGCCACATGTCCATTCTTCTCAAGATACATTACTACACTCCAAGATGTATGAGATTGCCCATGAAATCTCAGCATTGCTCTTAGTTAAGTGCTATGATAGGAGTGTAATTTAAAAGAATTTATTCAAATACAGATCGTAAACTCATTCTATGGTAAAGACACATAGTAAAACAGCCCAAAGTCACAATGTTAACAAACTACCAACACTGGTGCTCACCAAGCCTGTCTGGCATTTCCTGAAATGAGGTTGTGTGACACTTCACATCCCCACATGCCTTTCTATTACTCCTTTAAGAATCTGTACTGCATTTCTATGGCAAGGTTTTGGTAGCAGGGAGGCTGCAGGGGTGGCCTTTGTGAGAAGACACCAGGAGTTGCCACTGCACTGGACAGAACCAGTTCCAGATGTCTGACAGACTTGATGATGGCCAAAGATGAGCTCATCAACAACATTGGTGGCACCTCTGTGATAATATAATTAAGAAAGAGTAAAAAATGCTGCTCTGGAGCTATAAGAGAGACTAGTGAGAAAAATATGAGAGAAACAACTCTGGGGACACCAAGGTCAGTGAAGAAGTGGAAGGAGGTGCTCCAGGCACTGGAACAGAGAATTCCCTGAAGCCTGGGGACAGCCATATTGTTGGAGAACCCCCACTGAAGCAATCTGTTCTTGAAGGACTGTATACCATGGGGAAGACCCATTCTGGAGTAGTTCTTGAAGAACTGTAGCCTGCGGAAAGGCCCAGTGTTGGAGAAGTTCATGGAAGACTGTACCCCATGGGAAGGACCCCACACTGGAGCAAGAGAACACCATGAGGAAGAAGGAGCCACAGAGATGAAGTGTGATCTGATCTCAGCTCCCATTCCTTATCCCCTTGTGCCACTCGGAGGAGGTAGAAGAGTCAAGAGTGAATCTGAGCCTAGAAAGAAGCTGGAGCTGTAGGGAAGGTGGTTTTACTTGCATTTTTATTTCTCACTATCCTACTCTGTTATTCATTGGCAATAAATTATTTTTCCCCAATTTGAGTCTGCTTTGCATTGACAGTAAGGGATCTCCTTGTCTTTATCTTGACCCAGAAGTTTTTTGCATTTATTTTCCCCTCCTATCATGTTGAGCATGGAGAGTGATAGAGGATCTGGGTGGGAGTCTGACAGACAGCCAAGGCCAAACCCATCATACAGCCCCTCTCTGTAGCCTCAGCAAACTTGACATCTACCAAATGAATACTCGCCAATAAGAAGATATTTTGCACACTATACGTGGTCTCTAGTTCACTCAGTCTTCAAATGCAAAATTACTGTGCATAACCTCTTCCACAAATAAAGGCTCAGTCTTCCATATATTCTACTTTGTTAGCTGGTGTTAGCTACTATAGGCTTCTGTGTAGAGACATTATAAAAAGTTTCTAGTCATGGATATACTCCAGGAGGTAAGAGGGCTTTATCTTTTGATATGACTTGTGTGTCATGTACAACTGTGCAACCATTTCTATTTTGAAGTTGTGTCCATCCCAGAAGCTGCCAAACACAAACATGGCAGATGCAGAGGAAATGGATGACTGGGCACATTCATTTGAAAAGAACTTAATTTTCAAGGCTCCTGGATGTGCCTCTTTTAATAAAAAAATGGTAGAAAAACTTTAATTCAGACAGATGAACTCCTGACAAAATTGGCTGCTGTTAGACTCATCAAATAATACTCAGTTTAGGATTTTTCACACTTCCTAGAAGTACCTTTAAAAGCACCTGTTGATGTTGTTTTTACCAGGAGCAGAGTGTTTAGAAGCTCCATGCACTGTAGAGGACAGGGAGCAGGAAATGCTGATTGAGGAAGACAGGAAAGTGTCTTTGCTTTGCCCTTAATTACATAAACAAATTGACAGTGTTGAACATAACTTTCAATAACGAATATTAAAACCTGGGCATAGACATTTGATCCTCCTATAAGGACAAGAAGCTCCATCTCTTCTGTCTCAAAATGGTGTGAACCAGCAATTTGGGATCCAAATGTTTGGAAGTCCTGACATCCTCTATTGCCATTTTTGCACCTATTTCTTCTTCAAAGTCCCTTGAAAGCCACAAAGCAGCATGGAAGAATCAATTTGCCACAAAGAGAAACCTGACATTAGATTAGATCAGCTACAAAGAAGAGTGGTAAAGGAGAGGAAATCAAATCACAGAGATCCATCTAAGAAAGAGACAATTTGTGGTGTGAAGTGTAGACAGCAAGCAGAACAAAAAGGGCATTCTGACTGAAAACAAAACCTGTAAGGCATGTAGAACCTGTGATTGCTGTTGAAGCAGCTATGTTATACTGGTACAGAAATAAGGAGATATAAAAAAGCAGTAAAACAGCCAAGGCTGATGGCAGTAAGCAGTGAACAGGAAAATCGCTTTCTGTATATAAGCTTCTGAAGAAAAACTGAAAGCAAGATCAGGGAAAGAAGGTAAGAGTTTACATCAGTTTCTTAGAAAATATTTCTTTCTAAGTGAAATGTTAGCAGTGAAGAAGACACATGAGTTTTCATGCAATGGCTGTATTGAAAAAAAATTTATGTACATTTTATTGGGTTGTCACTGGGAAACAACGTGGGGTTTTTTTGTTTGGTTGGGGTTTTTTGTTTGTTTGTTTGTTTTGTGGTTTTGTTGTTTTGGTTTGTTTTGGTTTGTTCTTTTTTTCATTTTGCATGCATTGCATCAATTAGATTCCAGTTTCTGAGCCACAAAAAACAAAACACCTTTAATGTCATACTACCTCTGAGAGGAACAAACCTCTTGACATATTGTACAGCAAGGAGAAGACTAGTGGAATGTATAATTACAACAGGGATGAAATCTTGAGATAACTGAGTTTTCCACATGTGACTGAAATTCCCTCTTCATCCACTCTATGCATAATCCTCTAGAAGAACTTTGAAACCCTATAAAAGTTCATTTTCCACTTAGCTCCACATGTTTTACAGAGATTGATTTTGTTCATAGAGACATCCCTTGTAGTCTCTTTCCTCATCCTCAGGAATATTTTATCTTTCTATACTAGAGCCCGAAAGTCACTATGACTGTGTTGGAAAGTATCTGGGGATATTTAAAGTAGAGATGACTTTAGCTAACAAAGAATGCAGAAGCTCTACACAATTTTCCTATTTAGAGGAGAAATTTGGCTTTAGATCTGTACATACTAGGTTTCCAGAATGCCTATACTTATGACCATCTGTTGCATGGCACTGTGCCCATTCTCAGACACATAATAAAAGTTTCAAGGCACCAGTATAAGCACCAGCCAAAATGGAGCTGACAAGGATAGCCTTCGCTTCAGAAGACAGCCCTTGCACCAAGCTGTGTCAATTACCACTATACATCTCTACAACATGGTACCCTTGTGATTAATCGAGACTCTTCTATGAGTCAGAAGTAGGGGCTGACAGAAGTTACCGGAGGCACTGGTAGACATCTCCCTCCAAGGCCTTCTGATGATGCCTTCTGAACTAGTTTCTTTCTGGTGCCCCACTATGCCCTGTTTTCTCCTGGGTATCCTGTAGACAGCAGGGAAATCAGTGAAAACCTGTTTTGCAGGAAATAAGAGAGTTACAGCCCAGTTTACTGTATTTGCTCTTGAGCTACTTCTGAGTTCCTCCTGAGACTCCCTACCAAACAAGCAACCTTTGGAAATGATTGCAGCATGGATAAGAAGGTACTGTTTTGTACATATGGAAAGGCAACCTGATTCCCTAAAACTTGGAAAGAGGTACTAATGATTCATGCTTTAGGAATCTTTTGAGTTGGCTACCAGCAACAGAGCTGCCTCCTACGTATCTAACACACAGGAGACATCGGTTGCACGCTTGAGCAGCTGCCTGGCTGAGGGTTTACTGGGAAGGAAATGCCAGCTGACCAGACCCCAAGGTTACTCTGGAATAATTTATGTGGATTGTTTTGAAAATAGCAAACTGAATGTTGTGGAAAGGACATTGGTAGACAGATGCCCAGGTACATTGGCTAAATCAGCTTTTCTTTAATAATTAAACATTACTGATTTGTTTACTTAATTTTTATTCTGAAAGGGTTACCTTACCTTATTTTGGTTGATAACATTGATCTTTTCTAGGCTGTAAAATCTGTGGGGAAATAAATATTAAAGTATATGGCAACAAGAGTAAACTCTTTTATTACTACATAGATTTTTGTGACAAAAAGGCTATGGACCTAGTAAAAAGATTGAAATGACAATGCTAAAAGGTTTGTCTTTCTGCAGATAAGGTAAAGCAAGTATGCCAGTAGCTCAGTAACATGAAGCTCAGGCACCTTATCCATTTGGGTTTGGAAGTTGATGTCTTCTAAAGTGCTTATTCCGACAGTTTGAAACATATCTGCTGAACTGGGAGAACTTTTTTCCTTTGACTCCTAGGATTTCTAATTCTGTCTTGTTTGAAAATTGTGTAAAAAACAGTTTCCTGAATTATGAGAGTTCTTCCATTATTGGAAGTAACACATAAGTCAGATGTACAAAATAATAAACAGTAAACCATCATTTGAATCAAGTTTTCATGATAACATTTATGCTTTCAGTGTAGTTACACTTTATGGGGAGTTTTTCTAAAGTATTTCCTCTGCATTTCTTTAGCTTCAGAACTATCATTCAGGAGGTCCAAATATTCCTGTGATTCATTTTGTTTCTGATTTGCTACATGGACCCAGGACAGAAACTACATTTAGGGAGTAATTTCTTGACTCTCATGTGGCAAACCTTAGACTCCAATAGGCTGATTTATTTCTAAGCAGAGGTACTTCTGCCATCATGCTGACTTTCAAACCTTGGTATCACTGTCCTCTTATTAGAAACAAAAAACCTAAATAAATAATTTGCTGCTTCACTCCAAAGTTTTTCAAGGCTGAGTCTAAAAAGGTTATTCAGAGTATATAAGTATAATACTTTTTTTTTTTTTACTGTCAATGAAATCTTCCTTTCCAGATAAGTGGCTGCCTCAGCTTGCTCATTTGCTCCCTCCCTCCCTTCCTCTCTGTCTCAGAATATGCTAGAAATAATCTGAAACTTCTTAAGGTATCTGTTTGAATAAGAAAGAAAACTGTATTCTGGGTAGTGAAAACAACATGACAAAGTTAGACTCGATATGCCAGGAGGTCCTTTTTCTTAATTAAAAACTTGTTTTAGTATTTGGTTTGACATGATTGCAATTAAGTCACAGCTGTGATGTACCATATTCACTACCATGGCTATCCCATTATCTGACTGATTTTGTTCAGATATCTGGTTAGGTATCTCTCACTGACGAAAGTCTGACAACCAACATGTCTTTTGATGAAGCTGAGCCTGACTCAAATAACAACCAGCTTGTGATGGTCCAGGGAAAAGACTGACAGTTAAAGTCTCGTGTTTTCACACCAGTCATAAATACTTAGTCTGCCACACTCATATATTCTACTCTTCAACAAATTAATATTCTCTATTGCTCACACCTGATTAACATGCAGTGACTGCTGAAGTACTAACCCTTTTAGGGAGAAAAGAGAAAAAAAATATCATGAGCTGCCAGAACAAACTGCAGTCATGAATTTATAATTGAAATGATGAAAGACATTAAAAAATAATTTTCAATTATTTACTAATTGTTTCAGCTAGAAAAATAATTACAGCAATTTATTGAAAGTTGCCTTAAAGCAGAGATTGCTTTAAAAGTTTTCCAGTTGCCTCAGAGTAACTTGAAAGAAATTCACAGCAGTCTTTGCATTATAGCTAAGACACTCAACAACATGGCAAAAATGAACTGTTCAGAGTTGCTTTAGTAGTTTTTCTGAAGTGTTCTCCAGTTGAACTGGCTTTGTGTGTGGGTTTTTTGTGTCAGGTTTACAAGTATGTTTCTGCTGAGCTCTAATAAACTATGCTGTCAATTAAAACGGTGGCTAATATGCAAAATTATGCCAGTTACCAACATCTTGTGGTATTGACAGCTTCATCTCATGTTGTGGTTAGGAGACACATAGAAAAATGGATAAAACTAAAGAATTAAAAAAACCCACTGAAATCTATACAGAAGGATGATTTTTGCCTTATCAAGTCTGATAATAACCTTGGATCTAGAAAGGTAGGTCTTCTTCACAGTTCATTTTCCCTTTCCTCTTCTCCTTTTCCCAGAAGACCTTACTATTAGTTGTGATTGTAATGATTTAGAGGTGTAATTATCTTTTTTTAAATTTATTTTTTATTTTATTTTTTTTAATGATGAATTGAGCAATGTTGTCATTCACTTCTGTATTTAAGGGTAGGCTTCAGATAAAGGTTCAGACATCTACGGATACATGAAAGAATGCCACTCCAGCTGGGAGCTATTTTTAAAAAGCCATTAAAACAACTTAGGATATTCTAATTCTGCCACATTGTAGGGGTGCTCTCTCTAATTATAATGCAAAGACTGCTATTAACACCTTTAACCTCTGAGGCAGGCATCTAAGCTCCCATTATAATCAAGGGAGATTTAATCAAGTCAGCCAATGGAGTACAGAGAGCTATTTACCTGACCAGATGTAGGTATTTACACTTAGAGGAGACAAATATCTCTCCAGAGTCTCTATCTGTACTGGTCAGATCTCCATTTGTACCATTAAAGGTTAAATTTCTGGCTTGTGCAGATACCTAAATATAGGTGCCTAAATCCTCAGATAAATTGTTTGAATGTGGTAACTGGCAATGTGTTTGAAAGATATTTATTCAATAGACATGCTGACATAAAATATACTAAAAATCACTTTTCCCTGAATTATATAACTTTTTTTTTTTTCCTAAGCATAAGTAAAGAGGGTTTTTTTTGTAGGATTGGAGAGCCCCAGGCAGAGAATGGAAGCTGTTGTGCTCAGCAATGTTTGCACATTACAGAAGAGCCCATTTCAAACAGCTATCACCTACATAAACCAGCACTTTAAGTAGATCCGTATATGTGCAAAATTGAAGAGTCAACAAAAAAAAGGGGAACAAATCTTAAATGCTTCTTTCATACTTGCAAAATTTTATTGATTTTTTGCACTTGTATTTATCTGAACAGTCTGATGTCTTTTAACTTTTCAAAGGTGGCAAGATGAACATTTGAGGAAACGTTTTGTCTCTCTTGTTTTGTCTCTCTTCTTCCTCCTGAGGTCTTCTTCTACAGGTGAATAAAGTATGTCCTTACTTTCCCATTTCTTATTTTCATGCTTTCTGCCTTCCAGTTCTAGAGCATGCAGTCACCTCTTTTTCTGTATTCCCTTTTAACCTATTTCTTACTGGTCTATTCCTTGATCTCTTTTTTTCCCCATCTACCTAAAGGGCTCACTTCACTTCTCCCAAAAGCAGAATTGTATCAGTTTGAATGACAATAGTTATTTCCTAAAAGTGAACTTTGTTTACATATTTAACTTCCCCTCTCAGATATGTGATGCATCAAACTGATTTTTTTTTTTTTTGAAAACTAGAAATTTCCACCATGTTTTTAGAAAGAATGTTTGCACTATCCTCAGAAAAGCAATACAAGTTTCTTCTAGGCTGCCACTTTGTATTGTCAACTCCTTATTGTAGCAGGTTTGTTTTTTTTTTTTTTTATGGGATTGCAGTGTAATTGTTTCTCACTGGTACAGTGAAATGTGAAAGTATAATCATCCTCCTGATATTTCTTTTTTGGCTGTTTATTAAATAATAATGTGAAATGTTGGTTATATGATGCAACGTGTCTATTACAGTTGAGAACACTTAAATACATGACAACAAAAATAAAAATAAATACAACCTTGTAAAACTCTGAAAAATGGTGTAATGCATATTATTGCTCAAATGCCTGAAAAAGCACATTGTACTATATATATGTACTACATTGTCATATATGCTATTGGACTTACACTGAAACACTGGAACTTTTTCCTAGGTATTACATGAGTATATGATGAGATTTATGTATTTATTTTCCAAAGACCTGAGTAAACCTGATCAGACATGACTGGATTGCTAAGTCCCTGAGTTCATTTTTTTGATTAGCTGCAACCACTGGGAAGAATGGCTGCAGCACTGTGTCTTTCTCTAGCAGGCAGAATAGAAGTTGAGGGGGATGGTATTAGATATTATGCTGGCCATCAAACTAAACAACACTAGCTCCACTAGGCAGCTTGGATGCAATGTCTCCTAGTTCAAAGTAAGCTGGAGATTCAAATGAAATGCACTTTCAAAATTAAAAGAAACAAAGAGGGAAACATAGTTCAGTTGGCAAAATTGTCTAATTTATTGAACATCATAAATGTACAGAGTACTTTTCTCAAAGCAGAGATATACTCCCTGCAACCGTCTTCATTTGAGTATTCCCACTGGAATCAGTGCAGCTTTTGCAGCTTTTATCAATAGTGAGCAGAACTGGTTCTAGATTTGACAGCTGCATGCAGAGTCTGGCAAGTCAAGAATAAAAAAGGTGGAAATTTATTGTGGTTTCAGTCTAGAAAAGGTCCTCAGACTGTGCTGAACTTAATATTTATACACACACTCACTATATCCTTATGGCCAAGGGTGTTAATGCATCCTTAGCTTACTCAGCCCAATTATCTTTGTGACCGGTTCATCTTTAACTCAGCTAAGTTATTTCTCACAAAATATTTCAGATCCAACCTTTTTTGATTATGTCACAATCATCTCTTTCAGAAAATCATAGGAAAATTGGTAGCCGATTTCACAGGTAAATAAGACAAATGACCAATAGACCATGTTTAGGTAAACTATTTGCAAGTTTAGAGGGAAATTGTAGTCTGCTGGGAGTGTGAAGATTGGAGAAAGTCTTTCCTGCAGTGACCATGGGTGGTGCAGTTCACGATTTTGTGAGGAAGAAAGAAAGCAAACAGGAGGATCACAACCCTGGAGTTCAAGAGAGCAGCCTTTGGCCTGTTTGGGGATCTTTTTAGAAGAATCACATGTAATATGACCCTGGGGAAAAGACAGTCCCAAACAGCTGGTTGATTTTCAAATGCTGTTTTCTCCAGACTCATGTTTGGTCCATCCCAAAGTGTACAAAGTCAATCAAAGCACAGAGAGTCTTCATACGAGAACAGGGATCTCCTGACAAAACCCAAACAACAACAACAAAATCATAAAATCATGGAATTGTAGGGGTTGAAAAGGACCTCTGGAGATCATAGATCCCAACCCACCTGCCAGAGCAGGAACATCTAGGGCATGCCACACAGGAACAGATCCAGGCAGGCTTGAAAGTCTGTAGAGAAGGAGAATCCACAACCTCTGTGGGCAGCCTGTTCCAGTGCTCTGTCACTCTCACAGTGACACAGTGATAAAGTTTTTCCTTATGGTGTGGTGGAACTTCCTGTGTTCCAGCTTGTGCCCATTACCTCTTGTCATATCACAGGGCACCACTGAAAAGAGACTGGCCCCTTCCACTTGACACCCACCCTTCAGATATTTGTAAACATTAATAAGAACCCCTCTAGGTCTTCTCTTTTCCAGGATAAACAGCCCCAGGTCTCTCAGCCTTTCCTCATAAGAGAGATGTTCCAGTCCCTTCATCATTTTTGTAGCTCTCCGTTGGACTCTCTCTAGTATTTCCCTGCCCTCTTGAACTGGGGAGACCAGCACTGGACACAATACTCCAGATGTGGTCTCATCAGTGCAGAGCAGAGGGGGAGCAGAACCTCCCTCGACCTGCTGGCCACACTCTTTATGCATCCCCAGGATACCATTGGCCTCTTGGCTACAAGGGCACATTGCTGTTCCATGGAGAACTTATTGTCCACCAGGATGTCAAGGTCCCTCTCCATGGGGCTGCTTTCCAGTGGGTCTACCCCTAACCTGTACCAGTACATGATGTTGTTCCTCCCCATGTGTAAGACTTTACACTTATCATTGTTGAACTTCATTAGGTTTTCCTTTGTCCAGTTCTCCAGTCTGTCCGTATCTTTCTGGTTGGCAGCACAGCCTTCTAGTTTATCGGCCACTGCTCCCAGTTTAGTGTCATCAGCAGACTTACTGAGGGTACAGTCTATCCTTTCATCCAGGTCACTGATGAAGATGTTGAATAAGACTGGACCCGGTACTGACCCCTGGGGAACACCACTACTTACAGGTTGCCAGCTGGACTCTGCACCACTGGTCACAACCTTTTGATTTCTGTTGTTCAGCCAGTTCTCAGCCCATCTCACTGTCTGCTCTTCTAATGCACACTTCCTGAGCTTATCTATGAGGATGTTATGGAAGGCAGTATCAAAAGCCTTGCTGAAGTCAAGGTAGACAACATCCACTGCTCTCCCTTCATCTACCCATTCAGTCACACCATCATAGAAGGCCATTACATTAGTCAGACATGACTCCCTTTAGTAAATCCATGTTGGCTACTGTTGGCAAGCTTCTTTTCTTCCATGTGCTGAGGTATGATCTCCAGAATGAGATGCTCCATTACCTTTCCAGGGATGGAGGTGAGGCTGACTGGTCTGTAATTACCAGGGTCTTATTTCTTGCCCTTTTTGAAGACTGGAGTGACATCAGCTTTCCTCCAGTCATCAGGCACCTCACCTGTTCTCCATGATCTTTCAGAAATGATGGAGAGTGGTAGAACAACATCATCAGCCAGCTCCCTTAGCACTTGTGGATGCAGCCCATCAGGGCCCATGGATTTGTGAGTGTTCAGTTTATGCAGTTGATTTCTAACCAAATCCTCATCAAGCAGTGGAGAAACTTCCTCCTTCCAGGCTTTCACTCTTAATTCCAGGGTCTGGGATTCCTGAGGGCTGTGAAAAATAAATCAAGAAGTCATTCAGTAACTCCACCTTCTCTGCATCCTCTGTCACCAGGGCTCCTGCATCATTCATCAGTAGGCCCACATTTTCTCTATTCTTCCTTCTACCATTGATGTATTTGAAGAAGGCTTTATTGTTCTCCTTTACTTCCTTGGCCAGAGTTAATTACAAGAGGTCCTTGACCTTTCTTGGTGCATCCCTACAAACCTTGACAGCATTCCTGTAATTCTTCCAAGAGGCCATTCCCTTTTTCCACATGCTGTGAACTTCATTCTTCCACTTGAGTTTTTTCATCAGCTCCTTGCTCATCCATGCTGGTCTCCTGCCTCCTCTACTTGATTTTTCACTCAAAAGAATGCACCTGTCTTGAGCTTGAAGGAAGTAATGTCTGAATATATTGAAGAAAGCATACAAGATGTAGAAGTAGAAAGAGGTGACCCAGAAGGGATACAGAGATACTGTCCAAGCATGCACAGGCAAAAGCCCAAGCATAATTGGAATTGAAACTGTAAGGGATATGAAGGTCAACAAGAAAAGTATACAGGTACCTCAGGAGCAAAAGGAATGTGAGGGAAAATGGGAGACTGCTGCTGAATGGGGCAGAAGACCTGATGGCAAGGGACACAGAAAATGTCAAGGCACACAGTGTCTTATTTTCTTTGGTCCTTACTGGTAAGATTTGCCTTCAGGAATCCCAGACTCCTGAAACCAGTAGGGAAGTCCGAAGCAATAGATCAGGTGGGGGAACATTTAAAAAAAACTGGACATGTGCAAGTGACTGGGACCTGGTGGGATACAACCAGAAGTGCTGTGGGAGCTGGTTGATGTCATTGTGAGGCTCCTCTCAATTATCTTTGAAAGGTTGTGGAGATCAGGGGAGGTTTTTGGGGATGGGCAGAAAGCAAATGCCACTCTTAACTTCAAGAGAATAAGAAGGAGAATCCGTGGAATTACACACTGGCCATGCTCACCTCAATATTGGAATAATACTGGAAAGTGTTTCCAAACATATTAAAGGCAGAAAGGTGATTGAGATTAGTCAAAAAGGAGATCCAGGAGAAACTGGGTCTTAGCAACATGATCACTTCCTACTTTGAAATAACTGGCTTGGTGGATGAGGGGAAAGCAGTGAATGCTGTTTCTCTTGACAGTAGCAAGGCTTTTGTCCATTTCCTATAACTTCCCCACAGAAAAAAGTGATTCTGTGATATGTATGGACCAGACAGCTTTTGACTTTTAGTGAATGGAATTTGGTCTATGTTATTCTTACTGGATGTGTTCCCACTTAATGGTTCTCAGAGTAGGAAAAGATGGAACACTCTTCTCTCTCATCTTATGAAAAGCAAAGGGATTACACCAGGATCCCATGTGTCAGCACCTGGCAAATTAATTCAAGAAAGGATTTTGATCCCAAATCAGATTGCTTTCCTTGCATTAGATTTCCAGATGTGAGGATCTGGAGTAGTCTGGATTTGCCAGCTCTTTTGAAAATGGATTCATTTGAGAAAATTATTAGCTACAGATTTCAAACTCTAAATGTATGTACTCGTCTTTATTTTACAGCCATAGATTAGGCTTCTACTTATGCTTAATTTGCCTTTCTCTCTTATAGTATTTCAAAGCATATGGCCGAAGTTATTCTGCATCTTGCTAAATGTGTCATCCAGACAACTCTGACACTTAAAATGTTAATCAGATGGTAGTCTTCTATTTGTCAAGCAGGAATATGACATTGTGAAGCTCTGGTTTCTTAGATGCTGCTAAGTATAAGCAAAGTATTGTGATCTGATGTGAATTTCAACTTGCCATAACCATGCATTGCATGTGAAAATATAAACAGATGGGTCATCTTGTGATAACTAGGAATAAAATAAATGGGGGAGTTATTCTACTTTTATAGAACTATAACTGAGAGCAGAAACTGACTATTAGGGCATTTGCTGTCAGACTAAAGCCTGGCCCATTGCATTTCAGTTCCCAATTCTGTGAGGTACTGTGTGGATCACCATGGGAAGCTACTGAAACTTACTTCTCATAGATTATGCCTTATATCCATCCGTACCTGCTCATTCTGCAGTATCCCCAGTTTAGAGACATAGAAACATAGAAATGTCTGGTTTGGAAGGGACCTCTAGAGGTCATCTAGTCCAACCCCCCTGATGAGAGCAGGGACATCCTCAACTAAAGCAGGTTGCTCAGAGCTTCATCAAGCCTCACCTTGAATGTCTCCAGGGATGGGACCTCAACCACCTCCCTGGGCAACCTGTTCCAGTGCTCCACCACTCTCGTGTTAAAGAACTTCCTCCTTATTTCTAATCTAAATCCATTCCTTTCTCATTTAAAATGATTGCCCTTCATCCATTCACTACAGGCTTTTGTAGACAGGCCTTCTCCAGTCTTTTTGTAAGCTCCCTTCAGGTACTGGAAAGTGGCTGTTAGGTCTCCCCAGAGCCTTCTCTTCTCCAGGATGAACAATCCCAGCTCCCTCAGCCTGTCCTTGTAGGAGAGGTTCTCCAGCCCCCTGATCATCTTTGTGACCCTTCTCTGGACCTGTCCACATCCTTCCTGCACTGCAGGCTACAGGGCTGGATGCAGTATTCCAGGTGAGGTCTGACCAGAGCAGAGTAGAGCGGTAGAATCACCTCTCTCGATCTGCTGGCCACACTTCTTTTGATGCAGCCCAGGATGTGATTGGCCTTCTGGGCTGCACACACACACTGGCTGCTCATGTCCAGCTTCTGGCCTATCAGCACCCCCAAGTCCTTTTCTGCAGGGCTGCTCTCTATTGCCTCTTCCCCAAGATTGTATCAATAGTGGGGATTGTTCTCTGTGTTCCCTGAATTCCCATGACACCATCTAGTTTATCACATGCCAAATATCTCTCTCACTCCCCTTACCTCCATATCATTCCCTTACTAATGTGTTTCCTGCCTGTTTTCTGTTTTCAAGGTAAGAAACAATCACGTCCTGTAGCTAGGTTGGAATTACCAGTGTGTTGACTGGCCATCTGTAACTCACCGCAGGCTGGTCAGTTAACCAACAGGTTTAGGGCTAACAAATGGAGTGGAATAAGATGATGTACTTCTGTAGCACAAGGGATCCCATAAAGATGGTTTCCATGAGTAGAGAGGATAAACAAAGCATAGAAACAGCAAAGAGAGAAGCAGAATTTCTGCATATTTTGGATCCTACCTACTGGAAATCATTCCTTTCAACTAAGAAGCCTAGGCAAAAAGTAGTATTTTATTGTTTGGGACTTAATTATTTTCATTTTTAACTCTGTGTGGTGCTACAGAAGAAAAATGTTCATTGGTATGATTCATGTCATCTGAATTAAATTTTTAAACTCAACTGCCTAGGCCAATCCATAAACAGTGCCAAAAGAAGGATATTTGAAAGATTTATTTCATTCCACAGTAGGTCAAATGAATCTTACATTGATGTTCAACTGTCACAGAGTAAAATTAGCTAACAAGAATCCCATCAAGTAAGACTAAAGATAGTTCAACCTGATTTTTTTTTAGTTAAACATAAGAAAAATGTTTTTTGCTCTAAGGATGAGCAAACAGTAGAACAGGCTTTCCATGGAGGTTGTGGAGTCTCCATTGTTGGACATATTCAAAACACAATTGGACATAGCCCTGAGTGACCTGCTCTAAGTGGCCCTGTTTTGAGCAGGGTGGTTGGATGAGATCATCTCCACAGGGGCCTTTCAATTTCATCCATTCTGTGATTCTATGATATTGAATTCTTTTGCTACAAAATGTGTGTCTAAGAACATGGATGATACTGACTGATGTACCTGCACCTTGCAATACTGCTTTCAAACTCATTATCTATTCTCCTGCCAGCCTTAGTCCTCAGGCAGTGAAAAGTCTATACAATTTGTATGCATAAGCTAACATCATTCAAGACAATCAAAGTTGATTGTCTTGAAAAGATGATGTTTATTGATTTCCTAAGTGTTCTCTCAACTAACAGGAATTTGTAGTGGAGCACACAACAAACTTGCAGTAGACTTTTAAACAACTTTTTAAAGCTGAAGTACTCAGTGTTTTTTGTGCCTCAGCTTCTCCAAGGCCTACTGTGAAGGGGTTTGGGGAGAAAGTGTGACTAGCAACAGATGAAGACTGACTCAGGGAAAGCTTGCAAGGACTTGACTCTTATCGGTTCCTTAGACTTAATATGCACCCAGGCTGCATCCAAGGGTGCTGAGACAGATGATAATATCCTTGCAAGGTTAACCTCAATCATCTCTGAAAGATCACAGGTATGGGAGAAGGTGACTAACTTCAGTGTTGACACTACACAATGTCCAGAGGAAGGCAAATGTTGCACTCATATTCAGAACAGGCCAACAGATCAACTTCAGGAGCTGTCTATTTGTCTGTCTTGCTGCAGTCCACAGGAAAAAACATAGAGTGAACCCTCCTGGAGGACATTTCTAGGCACATGGAAGACAGGAAGATAACTGGAAAATGGTCAGCATGGATTAGTGAAGGATAAATCATGCGTAACCACTCTGGTTGCCTTCTACAATAAAATGATTTTATGATCATTGTCTCACTATGAAAACACAAGATCATAGCCTACTTGCCTGTGGTAATAAAATTGAGGTTCTGATTATTTATTTGGACAAATGTCAACTCAAATAAGGGTGAGGCTGCTGAAGAGCTTGTTGTTTATTAGGAGACACTTTTTGGAGCACATCCATATTTCATTATGTAATCTATATCTTCACATAACTATGACCAGAAACAATCTGGTACAGATATACTAGGTTTTGTTTTGTTTTGTTGGTTTGGGTTTTTTATAGGGTCTGTTTGTTTGTTTTATTATTGGTTTTCCTTTTTTCCTTTTTTCTTTTTTTTTGGTTTGTCTGGTTTTTGGTTTTTTTTTTGGGGTTTTTTTTTTTTTTGGGGGGGGGGGGGAACCCAAAACCCACACCGCCGACAACCACCACCACCCAAAGCAACAAACTACCAAAACCAAATGAAAACCAACCAACCAAAACAAACCAACAAAAAACCACAACACAAAACAAACACCCAAGCAAGCAAGTCCCACAAAAACCACAGCCCTCCTTGCAAGCATTACTTAACTACAAGTCAGTCATGGAGACTCTGCTCCCATCCCACATTTAGGGCTGAACCATTCTGAAGGGAGCAGTGGCTCATCAGGAGAGCAGGAGACAGAAGCACCTGCTGGCAGCCTGCTCTCTCTCACATTAACCTTTACACCTGGGACACGTTCACATCAGTTTGTGTGGAGGAAAAAAACAAAACAAACAAAAAATCACAACACCACCACACCACCACACACACACACACACACACACACACACACACAAAAACAAAAAAAATCCACAAAGAACAAAAAAAATAAACCCACACAAACCAAACACCAAACAACAAACCAAGCCCCACAAACACAGCCCACAGCCAGAGCAAACTGAAGCCTGGACCATTCCACAGATAGAATGACCAACTCTTGCTACTCTAGAGGCATGAAACTAACAGAGCTCCTAAAAAATGCATAGCTACAGTCTCCCATTTAATGAAATACCAGCGGAGTGGTAGAGAATTACAAACAGCAAGCTGGAGGGTATGAGAGCAGGAACCAGTTGTATTGTTCCCATCTAACAGAAAGATAGATCTGACAGAGGAAGCATTGTAATATTAACTATTAATGTATTTTAATCAATGTTTTCTAGATCGTTCTGTGAAAATGTAATTTAGCAGAGGAAGGTAGCAACACACATACCCACTGAGCTCTGAAATTCCTATACAGTATTCCTCAGCATTTCTCTATAAGCAGTAGTTTTTACAAACATAAAAGTAAAAGCTTCTCATGTCTAGCAGCAGCAATACCTCTACTCCCTCCCGAGCTCATTCCTGCTTCCCAAGACAAGAATCTCATGATTCCTCAGCTATGTGCCATTTGTGCTTTACTCTTTTTGATGTTTTCAAACCCTTAAGCTGCCCACAGATAAACACACCTAGTAGGATGCAGTAAGATCCACAAGTTTTTAAATAACTCATCTCTCAGATAATCCTATTTTCAAGGAGTTTTCATTTGTAACCTACTAGGTCTTTTTTCTACCAAGTGAAATTTTGGCTACGTTTTCTGTTAAAAAGCCTGACACAGAAGAGACAAGTGAATTGCTCGGCCTTCCTAAAGGCAGCAGAAATATTACTTGGTGACATGAATATACCAAGAAGATGAGAAGAGGGCAAGTTACTCTACTGTAACTGTAGAGGTTCCAAGTATTTAATAAAGAACTAAATACCCCATTAAGTGAGGCTGTCTACCACATACAAGGAACTTGGCCATTCCCCTCCAAATCAGCGTCACAGGAGACTAGCCGAAGCAAGCACCCACACTGGAATAAAGCACTATTATCAGGGCAGGGAAGAGCACAACACACACACCCCCCGTGAAAATGAAAAAATAGGAGCTGGTTGTATCTTAGGATCTTACCCATCACAGCGACTGTGAAACTCCAACTCTGAATTCCCTAAAAAAAAAAAAAAGCAGGAAAAGAAAAAAAAAAAAAAAGAAAAAACCCACTAAGCTTCTCATTTTAACTTAACACTGAATTATACACGTGTCTTAGGTTTTTGACAGCAGCTTCCTCTCAGAAACAAATATTTACACTGCCAACTGTTTCTGTCCTTACTCCTGGGCAGATATGTAGCCAGTATTAATCAGTTTGATAATCTGCACAGTTCCATTTGTCTAAACCACAGCAGTTCCAGCTCGCACAGGCACCTCCCCATGCAAGCTAAATGGGCAGCGTGGCTGAGCAGATCAGAAAAACTAAGAAACACCTTTTCCTGTCAAGTAGCACGAGCCCAGAGGACACCCAGCACAAGGTCTAATGAGGGCCACATGCCCTGACATTATGCCACACAACGCTCCACCTTAGGGAAAACCAAACAAATGTTTTCCATATGTGCTTGAGGTGCTCAGTGCAGTGCAAAGATAATAGCTCAGGTTCTGATTCTGCGACTGTACGTAGTTATTGCTGATGTCAGTAAGAGTTGGGAGATTCATTTGCCTTTATCTTCCTGCTCAGAGCTCCAGATAACCCCTCAAAGAGGTATTTTCTCCTTTTCAGCCCCCCATAATGAGTCTTCCCATATCCAAAATTTCCCTTCACTACTTGCAGGCTGATATTGTTTGAACAGTGAAGAAAGCAGAGCTAGATCAAATGAGTGCTAGGCTGACTTACCTGGCTTTGGAAAGGGTGGTGGAGTGACAAAACAAGCTGTGAAAATGATACATACTACCAATACCAGTTAAACCTTGTCTCCTCAATCTTACTAGAGTACTTCAAGTTTTCTAGAAACTGGAGCTCCTATCACTCTCAGAGTGATCTGCAGCTTCCAAGAAAATCAGACAGCTTCTCAGGTACCCAAGGAAAGTTTTTCAAGCCTAGGTTTAGTCACTTGATCTGAAATATTTTTATCCTGAAAGGGAGTCTGGAGGAAGCTTCTCCATTGTAAATCCTGGGTCTAAACTGAAATAAAGCACACGATTGAGGAGCAGAGCTCATTTACTTAAAAATGTCTCTCACATCAACCCTGTGCCATCAGTCACCCAGTCTCACATTTAAAAAAAAAAAAAAAAAAAAAGAAAGAAGTTGGAAGATTCAGGGCTGATTGGGTAGGAAATGCAGACCTACACTGTGCCTGTCAAACACTGCATGTTGGAGAACTTTTCCCCAACACAAGAACAAAGGGATTGTACTATTTGTTTCTGAATAAGGCACATCCAATCCCACAGACAGAAGTCATCCCTAATTAAACAAAGCTATCTGTGATGACTTGGTTGATTAAAAAAAATTCACAAAAAAAGTGCTACAGCTGCATCAGTAGAAAAAGTAGTAAACAAAAATCTTAACTTGTTGGATGTGATCAGCATTCAGTGACAAGAAAAGAGCATCACAGAAAGTGAAAGAGAATGACTCAGTTTTGCTGCTCTTTAGGAACAGTGGCTCTGCATAGCTGACAACTGACCAGAAAGCCCCAACTGTGCTATAAGTAAATGTTAAAAGATTCCTGCAGCAGGTGTGATGCACATTAATGAATACTAAAAGCCTGCACTGTAACTTGCAACTATCCTGGAAACAGTCATGAGAAACTATGCATGGATACAGGCCAGAAAAAAGACTGGATCGCAAAGGAAATTCTCACCATCCATGAAACCGTAAATGGAGCGCAGGAAAAAGAGCTGCTCTGACTGCTGAAGCACATTTCCTTCCCCTGAGAAAACAAAACACCACCTTTGAAGTTATCTTCTGTTTTTTCTTGAGTTTTAGAACGTATTTCATTTTTGCCAGGGTACCTTTTGCTGATACAGCTTTGCTAGCCTAACTGTCCACTTCCTGAAGAGTTCCAACGATTATCAGAACACAAGAGGAAGAGCCTGGAGCTAGCTGGTAAGCCATGCTTCTGTCTTTCAACACCCAAATTAAACCTTCTCACTCCCATTCGCCGACTTTGCTACTGAATGTAAAGCTGTGTTGGATGTTTGCAAAGCAGACGAGCCATCTAAAACTGACATTGTTTATAAAACCACAGCATATCTACAAACATTCATTAGACTCCGGTGAGTCTGTTTAAGTGGGTTTAGTAAACAACATTAAATTTTAAAAAATGTTTTATTATTGCAAAAATAATAAAACATTTGGACATTTCAAATTTGAAAGATGCGTAGGAATCTCAAACTGAACATCAGGCATTTCAAACATTTCTTATTTTCAGAAGGGAACAACTAGGCACATCCAGACCAGTTCTGTTTAAGACTGCTGAAATTATAGCCGTATTTCACACACAGTGAAAAGCTGTCTGTTCCTGACCCCACAGATTGGACAGCTGGACACCTAAGGCTTTTGGCTGTAATGAATTGCAGGAGTTAAAAAGAAAATGTCTTAGACCTGGCTTGAAAATGAACTAAACTATGATTTAACTTGTGTTATAAAATGTGAGTAGGGTTCACAGTTTGTTTCAATACTCCTTAATCATATTATGGTCACATTGCTTTAATCAACATCTTTATGAAAGCCAGACAATGTTCCTCCTTGCTGCCACATCGTCACATTTCCCTGGAAACAGAGAGCACAGCAGAAGCAGAATTTGGGATTGTTATGGTGGAGAACAGCAAAACCCAGCTTCTCTTTTCAAAGTCACATTGACCATGAAGCACTGACAGAAAAGAACCAAAACAGATCAGCTTTTAGGGCCTGGGCCCTCAATGTTATCCAAACAAGTGGAGGCTCGGGTGCACGTGGGACATAGTTCAACTAGGTCACTACTGTTGCACAATGGTTTGTACAAACTAGGGCTAGGGAATTGGTCAGCATCCACATATTTAAGTTGGGTTGAGAAAGGCACATTTTTTTACAGCTGCTTATACAGAAAAAAAAAACAAAAACAAAAAAACCACACAAAAAAAATCACAGAATAATAAAAAAGAAATATATACACACACACACACACACACACACACACACACACACTCTCCAGTAGATGCAAAGAGCAGACTGCATTCAATTTTGTAGTGGAGTTAAGGTCTCTTCCTCCCATCCCAATCACATCCCTATTAATAATAAATGTGAGCACGGACCGGGGCAGATGAGAAGCTACAGCCTGTGCTCACACTGTGTGGCAGCACAAGGCTTCCTTGTACTCACCCTCTGCCAGAAGAGAGGACACATGGTGGAAATGTATGTGCAGGGAATCTTAAAAAGTCTGCAGTTAACCCTTACGCTTCTGAAGGGAGACGATGATGAGCTCACACTGCTCTTAGCGTAGACCAGGACCTAAATGTTAACACAGGGCTAGTATTGGTACTGCTCCTAATGGTTACCTACTTGGTTAAATCAGCAAGAAAGATACCGACGTACAAGAACCAATGACCTGCTATACACCTTATAATAGACAAACACAAACACGACGATCCTCACCGTGATCACCACCTCAGGTTTATAATTACTCAATTTTACTAAGATATTCACATCAATCTATAGACAGGATATTCAAGCTAATATTAGAATAACAACAACCCTCTTGCCTGATGCCTTTTACTTTTCCAGAAGTTAAATCTATCTTCCTGATTGCAGACATAAGCACACTTGCTCAGACCTTCAACTGGCCTGATAAATGGTATGGTGGTTTTCCAAATCAACTGGGACAAGTCAGGTGACAAATGATTCCCATTAGCTTCAGCAGAATGGAAACAAAACAGATCAATACAAATGATTTGCAGCAACTTCAGATCATAAATTTCCTTTTGCCCAGTTCCATCATTTTAAAATGGAAGCATTCTCCCCACACAACGTGAAAAAAGGTGCTAGTGATCCAGAGATTTGATCATTCCAGTTACAACGAGCTGCTCATGATTTCAGCTTGGCATGCTTCTTAATCAAGCATTAATTTTTACTCAGTGATACATAATGATATTATTTTAAAAGATGGCAGACTATAAAAATTATAATGACCATATTTTTGGAAAACAAAGTGGAACCTGCTGTTACCTAAAAGCCAGAACAGTCCTAGATTGTACTTTTACTGTACTAAAATCACTCGTTATTTTGCTATTGTCTCTCCTCATTTGTCTATGACATTTATAAACCCTGCTTGTGAAGGATATTTTGAGGTCACCAATTCTGTATCTTTGGGATCAAAGAACAGCCAACTTTGAGCCTGCACTGCAAGGACTGGCTTGTACATAGTTCCTTGGTTTTTCTAGTTACCCAAATTAACTCTTATTTAACAAAAACCTGGACGCTCAAAATATACTCATCTATTATAATATTGATAGGAGATAAACAGGGAATTCTGAATCTGTTCTTATGAGTAAATCATCTATACTAATGACAGACATTCACAAACAACAACAAAAATTATCAGTGATGCAGAAAAACTATTAATTCCCTCAGAGCAGGCTCACTGCACCCCACTTTGAGGTAATAATACACTTCCACAAAAACATGTTTTGGAGGAAATATTTGTAAATTAGTTCACAGTTACAAAGACAGATGTTTGTCACCTGCAGTTACACTCTCAATATATCTATATAGTTATCAACATTAGTAACAGCTCCTTAAATGGCTCTGATTCTGCATCCATTTTCATGCAATAGCTAGTTCCATACCTTAATGTTAAAGGAAAAGACACCCCAGAAAACTAAGTAGACTCCCTTTTAGTTTCAATATTTATCTATGGCTCTTCTATCACTAAAATAAATAAATAAATAGTCTCTCTTCCTTAGCAATACATTAATAATGCATTTTTCAAAACCTCTCTCCTCTTGATGCATAGGAGGTGGAGGTTGCACCTCAGGACTGCTGCATATGGGCACACTCCTGCCTGCCTTGTCACAACACTTATCCCTGCCTTTTACCACCTTTATTCAGGAGTCACGCCAACAGGCTGTTGGTAGAAACTCCTGATGTAAAATAATCCTACCTTTCCCTTTCTGTACTTGGCAACGTAAACCAAACAATTGCTCTACATCACAAGTGGGTTCAGTTATGAGTTGGGATCCTATTTCTTGAAACAAAGCTTAAGAAAAATGTTGAATTGAATTAATCATCAATCAATCATCATGGATTAGAAGATATAGAAAGTACTGTAGTCTATTTGTACATACTTCTCTAGAAGTATGTACATACATATTTCTCTAGAGAAAAAAAAAAAAACAAAACAAAAAAAAAAAAAAAAAAAAAAAAAAAAAAAAAAAAACAACAAAAAAGCATATTCAATGCACATTTAAAAACAAAATAAAACGATCGG